>CM076570.1:1419951978-1420032419 GCA_034641835.2 Pinus albicaulis
CAACTTTGAGTCCAGGGATTGAAGGACAATCCTTTATCTCATGATTTTCTGAGCAAATCATACATGTTTCTACAACTTTTGCATCCAAGGGACATTCCCTTAAAGCATGTTTCTTCCTACATTTCGGACAAAAGATGGCTAAAGCATCTGTTTCTGCTTTCTGCTTATTTTGGATTTTAAGGGTGTCTAGTTGTTCACTAAGGCTCCCTAAGATATCAGTTTTGAACTCATCAAGCATATTACCAATTGTTAGTATGAATTCTTTGTCGAAGCGTACGAAAAAGAACCACTTTAGCTACGCATAACTAATAGCCCTAACAACAATAATGGCTGCAAAACATCTTCAGATCTGCAATTAGTAGTTAAAGTGCTGCAACAAACAGATCTATAAATGGAAAGATATTAAGCAGTGAAGTAAAGAGTTTGCTCCATGCATCCAACAGACAAGACAAGAACACGATTTTTGAATGAATTTTTATATTACAGGGCACCTGGGAGGAAACAAGAAGGTGTATCGAGATCTCCTCAATGGGATGGGTTCTTTGTAGTCCTCAGCACTTCAGATCTAAGCTTTCTCTCTCTTGTAGATGTAGAAAACCCAATGTAGAAGGTAGAGCTCAATGGGAGCAACAATGGCAGAAAATGAGACCGAGTGTATAGATCCGGAGTGATCTAGTATGCAACAAAAGGTGAAGAATGATGGGGAAAACCCTCCTATTTATAACAAAATATTGGGTCCTTCTAGATCTTGGTGCATGATTAAAATAATGTTAATCACATCTAGATCCACCTTTATGGAATATTTTATTATTATTTGTTGGAGGGAAAGGGTGTTTGACTTGGGTCAAATCCCTTGATTAGGGAAAAATAAATAAATAAATGATTTATTTATCTTTTTAAGGAAGTGGTTGGGATATAATCAAATAAATAATGATTTATTTGATTAATGTTGGTTGATTTGGTCATATTTAACAAGGAATATTATTTAAATAATTATTCCTAGAAAATAATAAGATAACTATGGGTTTATCTCATTAATTTCTTTGTTTTTGGGTTAAACATGACTGGGAATAATAATTAAATTATGGTTTAATTAATTATTCCTTTTGGGGGTTCCTAATTAACATAGTGAAAGCAGTTTTACTTGGGGTAAAACTGGTCTTACATGGTGTACTTGGGTCCATCTAATGATGAAGAGTTAGATGACCAAAAAATGGTGTAACACCAATCTCTGCCCTACTTACTGATCCAGTTGCAGATTTGTTAGCCCTAATAAGAGAAGAATCCCTAGGCCCTTTTCCAGTTTTAGATTTTCCTCTTGAGAGATGGATACATAGTTCTGTTATATCACGAAATGGGAGTTGAGAAATGTCTCCTTTCCCCATCATGTTTTAAATGTCTATCCATTCATCTCTAATGGCTTTTAATAGGAGGGCTTTCAAGGTTTCATTATCTAAGTTGCTCATCTTTGCTCTTTTCAAGTTGTATTGAAATCTTTCAATTAAGTCTTCCAAATTTTCATCTTCTTTTTGCTTCATTTTGAATACCTCATCCTTGTGATTGGTGGGCATACAATAGTCCAAGTATCTATCCAAAATTTTTTGTTTCATATCATTCCAAGTCCTGATAGATTGAGTGGCTAATCCCATGAACCATTTCAAAGCAGATCCCTTCAATGTTGAAGGAAACAGTTTGAGTTTTTGAGAATCTTCCATATAGTCATAAGTTCGGCACACTACTTCAAACTCAAACAGAAATTCCCTCATACATCTACTGCTACAAGACAATATTCTCATACCATCTGGTTGTAGCATCTAACAGCTCCTCTCGGACATATCTTGTACTTTCCTGGTCCTTTGGCTCTCAATCTGCACCTCTTGCCTCTATCAATGCTCTAAGTCCATCTGGCCACTAAATCTCGACTATCCAATCTACTCTCTAGTTTTCCATTCGTCCATCAAGGGCACAACGCATCGAGACTCCTGTTGAGTTGTTCACAACTCCACTAGGGAACAACTCTCAATCTGCCCATTGTTGCTGCTCAGCTACTCAAGGACTTCAACCCACTATGGTCTTTTTCTGTTGCTCTGATAAATACCAACATATGGCACGAAGGGCTACCACCTATCACTGCAAGATTTCCATCTCCCACAATGAACATGGGCTAGGAGGACTACCCATCATCTATTGTAGAATTCCATCTCCATACACACATCTCAGGCTCCACAAACCTGCTCCTAGCTTATAAGACCCTTGAGCTCCAACAACTGCCACTCTAGAAACTACCTTTTTCCATCAAGGTTTTGCACACCGAGCTCCAACTTGGACACTATCACGCTTTCCTCCAGCAAACCATAAGTGCCCAATCTTGTCCACACTTGGTCCTCTCTCACGATGCCCTCCAACAATCCACGAGAGATCAAGTCCATGTTGTAGAATCTTCTCGTAGTTAGGGCATCCCCACACCTGGCATAACCTTACACATGGATTCCCACAGACTTCACCTATCTAGCCTTTGCTCTGCAATAGAGGAGATATTTCGCAAATCTAGGCACCTCAATGTGTCCTCGCCTAGGATGCCATCAATCCATAATACACGAGTCCACCTATAACATACCTTGTTGTTTTCCTCTTGTCTTCCGATCTAATGTACCTGTTATCACCTTGGCTACTTGGTAGGCCTCCCAATAGTCCATGTGGGCTCCTCCAAACAACTCATAAGGCCTCCTACAAGTAGCCCATCAATTGATCCACACAATATTCAACAATTTGGCCAGTGTTGACCCAAGTCTAATCCACGAATCATAAACCCAACACACCTCCAACTGCTGCTCTAGGTCTGCTTTCATTTTTGTTTATACTGTGACTAGTTAGGGCATATTAGACTGCTGCAAGAGCCCCTAATCAGTCACCAAAATTTTCCTTCTTGGTTGTGGCCCACCTTTGGATAGGTCTTCACTTTGTTTGTTATTGTTTTGGGCATGAACAACCCTTCATATACGCTAAGCTTCCCTCAAATGGTAATGCAGGGCATGCAGCCTACCCACAACAAGCAATGTTTCCTCTCCCACAACTTTTCCACCTAAGAAGATCCTCACGCAGCCCTTAAGCCAACCTTATACTCCCTCGACATACCCTTGAAATGACCCTTCTCTACCACGTTGTTGTTTGAGGGCTTAAACTAGCCTTATACCCTTCTCTGCACACCCTGTTGTGGTGTTATGGCATTCAACCTAGCACATAATAATTCTGTTGCTAAGGGCCAGCACTGTTATGAACTTTGGTCCCCAAGAGATGCTCCCAAAACATCCCTGTGAGGGCCCTTCTTTACTCTTCATAGCCTCCAACATTCTCGTAACTCATTACAGTTGTCTTCAATCCTCAAATAACCTTGAAACAAACCTTATCCCCCCGATGTTATGCCTCCTCTTGACTATGGCTAGGGCACAGAAGTATCCTCCTCAACGAGCTCCTATTGAGGTATATGTGTTGCACAAAATGGATGAGAGAATGACTCTAATTCACCCTCTTTTTATATAGCTAAGAGAGAGGCTCCTTCCAACATTATCATAGCGGTTTTCCAACTATCACATGCCTAAAATAACCTTAGGCCAACCTTAAATATAACCCACAACCTCAAGATATAACTTCAAAAATCCATAACTTAACTTGTACATCTCTTATTTGAGTGATATTCGAAGCATTGGAATCGGCATGCCAAGCTCTATCGCCTAAATTTTTCTCATGCTCAAATTCATCATGGTTTTGGGCCAAACACTAATGGATGCAAAACCCCCAAACTTGGATCTCAAGCCCACAAGCCCATTTGTGGCGCTTTGACCTCCAACCCTCGAACACCAAGGCTTGGAGTACCTCCCAAGCTACACAGAAATCAACACTCCCTCTTAGAGATGGATTTACCTACAAGAATAGGAAGTAACCATCATCATCTCCAATGACAACACTAGCCCATCTAACACCCATCACTACAACATACCCTATAAATGAATTTGACAATTTCGGTAGTGCCTCTGCCTCATCACATCTGAACCTGAATATCCCAAACCTCCTGTTGGGAGAAATAATTGTTAGACTAATCCTCTATTCATATTTCAATCCGAACTCATAAACACGAGTTGCACAACACTTTCTTGATTCAGTTTCTAAGTCAGAGTTTTAAGGTTTCCTTATGATGATCAACTAAATAATGAAACACGTGAATGATATGAACAAACAAGAAATCAAACCATCTCACTAACATTAGCAGAATCAATAATCAAATTCACGTTAAAAAAATTGAAATTTCTATAAACTTAACCTATTATGTTCTTGGACTGAAATATGGACTTAAATGAAGACATAATTCCTTTATCGTAAGTCCTACTTCAAAGCAAATTCAGACTTCATACATCAACTCAGTAACTAAACATTTCACTCAAAATCCAAACCCTAATTTATGGCTTTTACAGATTACACTTTGAAAGAACTAAAATATTTAATCTACTTGTAATTGCAAATTAATACTATGACTAAAAAATTAATCTCATACTCAAATAACTATTCTTAGATTCAAACCCTAGAATGAGAAGGCTTCATATTAATTCCATTATTTTGTCAATAAGTACAAGATATTTATGTTTTGAACTAATCTGAATAATTTTTCTTACTCCATCAACCAGAATTAACAACTTGATTTCTCAAACTTAACTAACTTGCATACTCATTCTCTAGTATTTGATGGCTTTAGAAACAAATTCATATATCAACCTTAATTTTATTTTCAAGGACAAGATTCAAATATCAAACCCTAATTTTCTTATCAAACCCTAATTCTATTTTCAAGAATGAAAAGAAAAAATAAAACAACTGTGGATTGATATTGGACACACGAAAATGTACTTGAGAGACTATGCTACAATTGCATTTAACATGAATTAAATTCCTCAATCTGTCAACAAAACTAAGCTCAAGAAACCTACTTAAGACTGCAACAAACCAACACTTTGTTTTCCTAATGAAAAGATAAGGCACACTACTTTGAAATCCAACAAACACACACATTGTACTAAGGAAATGCTAATGGAAACTACCTTAAACTGGAAACTAAGATTCCAATCACAACGCTAATGAGATTCACACTTGGCAACATTCAGCTATCTCAATCAAATTGCAACTAGCTAATCTATCTAATGCTCCAGAGTCCTAATGAAAAGACACTTCAAACTTGAATTGCAGAGACTGTAAATTGGAACAATTGACACCCTATGGACACCTAATTGAGCTAAACTACCTACAACACTCACACTCATAATATCTTGTTGATGACAAAAGGAATCGAAAGTGTATTGCAACGAAATTGACCAACAAAACTGGAATCACACTGTGCATGCAATAACCAAATTGAATTCGGATGCATCTCATCAATATATGAACAAGACCTCATTCCTCACCTTAATACTACTCAAAATTACACTCACATTCCCACAGAGAAGTAATTCCAAACCAACAATGTTCAAACCGTAATGCAAAAACTGAATGTATGGAAATCTTGTTAATCTTCTAAAGATTTTTCGAAATTGACCTCATTTCCACTTATTTTTTTCGTTGTTCTTATTACAGAATTTTCCTAATCAATTGGAACAACAAAGTTTAAACCAAATTATTAAATGGCACTCGTTAACTGTGAAAATATTGATCTAGAGTGGCTAATTGCACATTCTAATTCGGAGTCCTCGATTACTTATAGCACACAGAATTCAAAATTATCATCATTCACTTTGTGGCAGCTTATAAACTAGATTTAAAATATGATTTCTACATTTATCCAATCACTCAACACGTCCAACGTTTGCAGAAAGAACAGAGGACTCACTCTGTGGATTAATTCAAACACCCATCCAATGATTTCATATAGATTCACAGCATTATACACTTAGCTGTGTGATCGAAATAGGCAACAAGATCTGCCCTTATAACTGGACCCAACAAGTATTAACACACACACGGCATTGAATTTTTTTTGACAGATAATTGAAATGAAATCTAAGTCAATTTCTCAGGAAACAAATTCAAATCGAAATGCAGTGATAAAGTAAAACACACACAAATATTTACCTATGCATATGATTACAAGAAGCTGGATCCCAATTGTGGTGGGTCCTTGCCACACCCGGAGATGACTCGAAAACTTACATAAGTGAACTAAACCTCAACGCATACGATTCAGAGACTAAATAAATTCACCATGATCTGAAATTGAATCAGTAACACGCCATGATAAATCACAAATTGAGCTTCGATTACTGAGTAACAGAGTTTACAATCAGACTTGATAGAAAAATGGGAATGGAAATCTTCACTAACTAACTCATGAAATTACATAAGCCTTTATAGGCATAGTTACATTCATAAAATAGTAAAGAGTGTTTTTCATGGTAAACGTTGAAACCAACTGATATCGAGATCCTATGAACTGTTCACAATTAAAATTTCGTTCCACCTAATATAACCAAAGTCTAACTATTCCTATCTTTGGCATAACTGCGCAATGCTCCAGAATTTTTTTTCATAAGGATCATCGAGCTAAACCTGATTTCTAGAATATGGCCAGCTGGAATGTCTTGTTGGAATCATGGAGAACTTCTGGAGCATTGAGCACTTGGGTGAAAATTGAGTGTCTAGCAGTTAGGTTCAGGTTCTCTAAATCGAGCTTTGGTGCCGGAGTTTGTGCTTCCCTTGGCTGAATAAGTCATGTAGAAGTATTCTCACAACTACAACCCATAATGATCAGTTAACAAACAAGCATACAACTCAACCACCTAAACTTAACCATAGAATAGTCAAAATAACACTACTTCCAATGCCTCTACCTTAAATCAAGATCTGGTGTGATTTAGGCCATAGGAAGGACAAAGAGGGAATAAAGGAGTTCATAATTTATCAAAACAAGGTTAAAAGTGGTAGGTAAAGTGAAGAAATGAAGACAAAAGAGGGGTTTAACACCTCCATAGGGTTTCTCCCTCTGAGGCTAGACCCCCTTTGAGCCTACACGATCTCCATTGGCTCAGTCCTACAAAAACTCATCCTCCTGGATCAAATACCACTTGTGCAAATCTCGTCGATCTTGGATATGCAACACCACAATCTAATGAAGACTCTAGCATGCCAACCTGCAATCCATCACATGAATCCATCTCGATCAACCTGATCTCGTCCATGCTAAGGAATCCCTTGATCTATCCCAACCATCCACGGCACATCAATGGAAGTCCACGATCAACAATATACCCAACAACAAACTGTTGTTCATCACGCTCACCAAAAATCCATCAGAACTCCTAGCCCATATAGTCATGTAACATGTCAAGACCGCATCTCCATGTCTTCAGTTACACTCTCTACTCCATGATCTAGACACCGACAACTCCCTCTACGTTATGTCGTTGTGCACACTCTGATTCACTGTCCTCCAAAGTAGCTCAGATATGCTTTGATACCATGTTGAATTTCCACGACCTTGGGTATAGGTTAGAGTCTTAAATATCTGACGCTACTAAACCAAGCATCTCAACCACTAAACTAATTTTCACAACGAAAATATAAATCAGTAAATCATATATGCACAAATATGCACATATTTTTAAATTTTCAACCCAACTTCGTTATATTAAAAATATATAATACAACATGCTAGGGCTCTCCTACCAGGTATAACGGCCTTCATACATCCACTACTACAAGACAAGATACTCTGACCATCTGGGTGTAGCATCTAACAACTCTTATCGGTCGTATCTTGTGCCTCCCTAGTCCTTCGGTGACCGATCTATAGCTTCGACCTCTATCAATGCTCCAAGTCCATCTAGCCACTAAATCTCAACTATCCAATCTGCTCTCTATTTGTCCCTTCGTCCATCAAGGGCACAGCCCATCGAGACACTTAGAAAGTTGTTCACGGCTCCACTTATGAAAAACTCTCAATCTGCCCACTGCTGCTCCTTAGCTACTCGAGGACTTCAATCCACTATGGTATTCCTGCGTTTCTCTGATGAAGACCAACATAGGGCACGGAGGGCTGCCACCTATCACTGCAAGATGTTCATCTCCCACAATGAACACAAGCTAGGAGGATTTCCCATCATCTGTTGTAGAAGTCCTTCTCCACACACACGTCTCGAGCTCCACAAACCTTCTCCTAGATGATCATACCCTTGAGCTCTAACAATTGCCACTCTAGCAACTACCTTTGTCCATCAAGGTGTTGAACATCGAGCTCCAACTTGGACACTATCACGCTGTCATCCAGCAGACCATAAGTGCCCAATCTCGTCCACACTCGGTCCTCTCTCACATTTCCCTCTAACAATCCACGAGAGACTAAGTCCACATTGTAGCATCCGCTCCTAGTTAGGGCATCCCCACACCTAAGAGACCCTTACACATGGTTTCCCACAAACTGCACCTATCTGTCATTTTCTCTGCAATATAGGAGCTATTGTGCAAATCTAGGCACCCGAATGTGTCCTCCCCTAGGACACCATCAAACCATTAGGGGAATTTTGAGGTCTAAAATGGGCCTCCTAAGGAAATTATAAAATAATAGTGGAAATAATAAAATAAGGTTTGATTACATCATCAAATTTTAGAGGGAAAAAAGAAAAAACTATTTTTTCAACTCGTATTTTTAACTTATCCCCTAAGGGTTTACTCAAATTTTGAGCAGGAATACTTGTTAGATGACAAATTTAATTCCTCATCCAAGGAGTACCCATGTTTCATACTTTTTATGGACTTTACTACATGAAATATGAGAAATACATAAAAAACGTGATTGCAATCATGTTTTTCATGTATTTCTCATTTTTCATGTAGCAGGGTCTATCAAAAGTATGTAACATGGGTACTTCTTTTATGAGGAATTAATTTTTGCATCCAACGAGTATTCTCGCTCGAAATTTGAGTAAACCCTTAGGGAGGTAAGTTCAAAATACGATTTGAAAAAGTAGTTTTATTGTTTTATTATTTTTTAATCTTTTTACTTTTTTACTCCAAAAATGGTGAATCATCCCCCATGGTTGACATCATCATATTGAATCCTATTGGTCCTTATAAAGTTTATTTTAGTTGTACATTTTTCTTAGGAGGCCCATTTTAGACCTCAAAATTCCCCTAATCCAACATGTTGTTGTCCTATTTCCTTCATATCTCATGTACATGATGTCACCTTGGCTGCTTGGTAGGCCTCCCAACAATCCACGTGGGCTCCTCCAAACAACTCCTAAGGAATCCTACAAGTATCCCATCAACTGATACATGAAATAGTCAACACTTTGACCCAATTTTGATCCATGAATCACGTACCCAACACACCTCCAACTGCTACTTTAGGTCTTATTTCATTGTTGTTCATACTGTGACTGGTTGGGGCATCTTAGACTATTGTAACAACCCCTAATCAGTCACCAAAACTTCCCTTCTTGGCTATGACCCACCTTTGGAGAGGTATTCACTTTGTTTGTTATTGTTCTGGGCATGAACAACCCTTCATATACCATACGTTGCCCTCAAATGGTAAGGAAAGGCCTGCAACCTACCCATAGTAAGCAATGTTTACTATCCCATGGTTGTTCCACCCAAGAAGCTCCTCACACAGCCCTTAAACCAGCCTTCTACTACCTCAACATACCCTTCAAATGACCCTCCTCTACCACGCTCTTGTTTGGGGGCTTAAACCAACCCTTATACACTTCTCCGCACACCCTACTACGGTGCTATGGCCTTTGGCCTAGCACACAGTAATTCTGTTGCTAAGGGCCAACATTATGATGAACTTTGGTTGCAAATAAATGCTCCCAAAAAAACCCTATGAGGACGCTTCTCTACTCGGCCTAGCCTCCATCATTCTCGGAATTATTACAGTCATCTTCGGTCCTCAAAAAATCCTAAAACATACCTTATCCCCACGCTATTTTTCCTCCTCTTGACTGTGACTAGGGCACGTAAATATCCTCCTCAACGAGCTCCTATTGAGCTATTTGTGTTGCACAAAATGGATGAGAGAATGACTCCAATTCACTCTCCTTTTATAGCTAAGAGAGGAGCTCTTTCCAACGTTATCCTCTGGGTTTTTCAACTGTCACATGCCTAAAATAACCTTAGGCCGACCTTAAACATAAGCCACAACCCTAACATATAACTTCAAAAATTCATAACTTAACTTCTGGAGCTCTGATTTGAGTGATCTTTGAAACGTTGGAATCGACATGCCAAGCTCTATCACCTCAAATTTTCTCGTGCTCAAATTCATCATGGTTTTGGCCTAAACATCGATGGGTGAAAAACCCCCAAGCTCAAACATCAAGCCCACAAGCCCATTTGTGGCGCTTTGACCTCCAACCCTCGAACACCGAGACTTGGAGTACCTCCCAAGCTACAAAAAAATCAACAACTCATACACAATCACACTCAGGTGTATTACCTCATATCTGATTCTTTTTCTTAAGTTACAAAAAAAAGAAAGTTGTGTGGGTTTATTTCCTTTCTCACTCCTTCCATAACCAACATTATGGCTCTTTATGCTAAGAAAATTTTTATCTTGTACACTTGCATCCATTAACACTATGTGCCACATTTCCTCCCACTAAGTAAACCTAGGTAGTACCATACTTACCCAAACATCTCAACTAACCTTATGCTTGATTACTAGCTCAGTTGATCCATGCATCTACCCTTGCACATTCTCCTCCTCTTTTTATTTTCCTTTTGAAAGTGTATGGAATAGCACACAGAGATATTATAATTAAAAATAAACACATTAAGTTACCTTGGTCATACCAATTATCAAGGTTTCCAATGAACCAAATCATCCAAAAAAAAATATTCAAATTAACTCTCTCTACTCCAAGCCCATTCAAGACAAATGTTGAACCTTGGCTTTCTGAAGTGGAGCTCCAAAATTATACATATGGTGTATCATTGGCCCTCCAAGTCTAATGTTTGAACCACAACTCCGATACCACTTTGTAATACACCCAACCCCCTAGTTCCTTTTAGGGTTGTGGAGCATAGTTAGACCCAAAATTCAATGTTTATTATAAATATGGGGTTATCAAATTTAATCTTTCCTCTATCACTTTAAATCATAATTTCAATGCCACAATCATATTCTACTCATCAAGAGATTTCCAACGATATAAATTTCATCTCATCTTGATCTCTAGGCATAAAATTATTCCCCCTTAAGGTCACATCATCATTTGTACATGTGCACGTGGATAACATGTGGCAACTCTTGGCCACATGTCAAGTGTGCACTAATCCTGTTAAAAATATGCAATTGCAGTCAAATTCCACTTTGGACAACTCACATGATGGAGATAATGATTTCATTAAATTCCTCTTTTCAAGAAGACCAAAATCGACCTAAATATCACCTGATTTTGATAAGCAGAAGTGGGATTTTGAATTTATGAACCCACTCATGTACATTGGATTAGGTTGGCCTTACACATGTGCATATTGGATCAGGTCGGCCCTAAAGATAAGTGGACCCATCATAAGGTTATAAATACAAGTTCCCTCTACCTCATTTGGACACAATGGAGATACACTCTTTTTTCTTCGTTTTGGCTCGCACAGTTCTGAGGCTCGTCTGTGGAGGAATAGGTCCGCTTTGAGGTGGAATTGCAAGTTCTGAGGCTCACATCTCTGAATTAGGATTTTTGGCCTCAATCACACGCACAGAATAGGAAGATCTGGACCACAATCGCATGCACAAAATCTCATATGTGCGACTGGATCCTTCCAACCGCACGAAAAACCCATCATCCATGCAACCAGGAGATTAGGGTTTTTGTAGTTCTGTCTTGACCCCTAATCACACGCTTGCTAGGCTTAAGGGAGCGACTAGGACGCTATAGTCGCATGGATGACTCCTCCTCCATGCAATAGGGGACTAAAAAATGAATTTTCAGTATTCCGAAGATTCTTCTCAGTGACTGCAGGGTTTGGCAGTTGATTTCAGTCAGTGATAGTTCAATGCAGACTTCAGAATTAGATCTCTAAGTATATACATAGTTGGATTCATTTCATGGATGTTGTAGTAGTTTTGTTGGTTAATTACATAGATGAAGATATGGATCATTGTACTATCTTTTGTTGAATCATTTGATGACAATCTAAGAAGAAAAATTTGTAAGGGTGTTCCCCATAGTGGGTTTTTCCCTGGTCTCCGACCAAACCTGATGTCTCTATATGTGTATGTTTTTCTTCCATTGTTCCTTTATGTTTCGCTACATTGATGATGATGTTATTGTTCTTTCTACATAATTGCATATGTTCTTGAATAATTATTTAAATATGAATAATGTTATGATGTTATGGGGTGAACTTAATGTGTCAATGAAGAAATGAAATTATCAAAGCAAAGAACATTATAGCCCTATGAAAAATTAACATGGTATCAGAGTTGGGCTGAAGAAAATTCATGGAGATCACCCCTATGATGACACATTTAATGGAAGCAAGAAGGTAGAGGCCTAAAATAATTATAGGGTTTGAAGAAAACCTTAGTAAATTTGTTCATAAGGGTTTAATGGTTAGGGTTTGATAGAAACCCTGGTTTATAGCAAAGACTTGAGATTTGATATATGAAACTCTAGCATGGTCTATGTGAAGATGCTCACGCACTTGGGAAAAATTTGTTGAATCCCTAGATGTGATAGTCTATATTAGGCTTGATTGTTTATATTGAAGGAAACATTCATATGTGGACTATGGATAGTGATGGATCTTGAAGGATGGTTCAAGAGGGAGAAGATCACCTCTAATTGAAGATAAGTATTTCTTGATTTATGATGCTCCTTTATGTCCTTAATATTGTCTAGACTTATGGATCTGATTATTTTTTTGATCACTGATTATACTTCTTGGATGTATATTTGAGTATAGGGACGTTTCTAACCTCCTTAATGAGATGTGATATGTGGATCCCTCTTGAGGATCGTTTGAGATGCATGAAAGAAAAGATAGATCTGGAAAGAGGTAAAGGCTCGCACTTGATGAAAAGGTGACAAAGTACTACAAGTTTCCTATGTCAATAAAGATGGTGCACAAGTATTTGAATACTACAAGGTGTGAAAGGAATATTTTTTCAATGCTATGTTTTAGTTGTTGTATTGATGGAAATGTAATCCCTAAGGTATGATGTGAATATCTTCTTCTCGAATGGTCCATGCATGCATATGAAATTAATTTGAATTCATGGTTAATGTGATGAAATGGTGCACCTGGTATTGAACATTTTGATCATGATTATCTTCTTGATTAAATGAGACTACTTGGTATTGATCTTTGACATAGCGGTATAACTTGATGTTTGACTAACATCTATTGATATCTTGATCCTATAAAGAAGGCTAGCACCTTGACTCTAGTAAATGATACTCTTGACACTTGACATGCATAAGACATGGATCTCATATAAAAGGTTACATCATTGATTAATTTTATATATAATGGTATTAATAATGTTTGTGATGAGCATTATGAAAGTATGGAGAAAGGGTTGACACTCTTAATATTTTGGTAAAGTTTTATTGAATGATCTGACTTGATCTTATTAATCATGATAAGCATGGTAGCCATGATAAAAGTATAACTACGAGATTGATACTCTAGATCCCTTATCAACCATGGTTATGTTTTTATGTGATGACATATGGTAAATCTAAATTCCCTAACTTAATGGATTGGCTTGATAGAAGTGATATTGGGTTCATGATCTTTGAAGTGTGATCACATCTATCAGTTGCCCCTCTCATGTGACTCTAACCCTGGATGAAAGATTAATGTCATGATGTGGTGATGTAGTAGTTGATGTAAGCATGATGGGTATATGTTTGACTTTATGATCTAACAGATATGGTAATGCATTTTAGACAGGTTTATAGCATGAATGAAGATGACTGAAGTGGATTCCTATTCAGAGGGAGAACCTCTCCATAAGATCCATTCTTCTATTTTCAGTTGCATCATATGTATATTCTACACTTGTGAAATATGATTTATGGACAAGTATCTAACATTGATTATCTGCAGCAAAGTCCTGATCTAAGGAAATATAGTTTTATCTAACTCTAAGCCCCAGTCGCATGGATGTAATCTCAAGGGTGTGACTAGGCTGCCATAGTCGCCCACATGAATACATAAAGGGTGCAACTATGCCTTCAGGACTCAAAAAACGAAAGTTTTGTGCAAGAAATAATATGTTCTCCTGAAGGATGTCAGTTCTACAGATGCGGTGTAGATAAACATACAGATATTTAAGCAAGAAAGATTGATTATTTGTTATAATATGAACATGAAGATAGAACTTGTGTTTTTAGGTGACCGGGAAATACATATAGATATGTCATTATGTTTGAATTTTGTGCTACATGAGTTTGATATGATTTGGACAATTCATATAGATGAACAATGTTTGGAGTTTTGACATGATGCGTCACTAAGAACTTTGACTTGATGATTGAGATATATCTTGGACTATAGATTTCACTATGATAACAAATCTAGATTTGACATGATGTCTAATGATTTGATCTGCCGACTAATGACTTGCCTTGATGACCATGATATATGAGCATAGTAACTTCCAAAAAATTAAGTGAGTATTCATAAAAATGGTTTTAGCACAATGGTTGAAGTATCAACAATTGTGATTAAGTATGAAGATGGAACCTGTATATCTTATCCTTGGTCTATACATTTGAATCTAGTGTCAGAAATGACTTGTATTCATAAGGCATGGTTGATGAAACCCTGCTGATAGATGAAATCATGATTTGATGAAGAGATCTACCTATCAGCTAGTCTAAAGAAATGACACTGAGATATTGATGACTTCGTTATTAGTATTGATTTTGTTTCTAAACTTTGATAAGATATTTTAATTGATTTTATTGCACAATATTGATTTATTTTGGGGCTGAGAATATTGGTTTGGAAAATTTTTATGTTTACATAGAGCATTGCATGAAGCAAGCTCCTCGGTCTAGATATGTTCGCATTGACTGTTATCTGGTGAAGCCAAAATGATGTGTTGATCCAAACCTCTCCTTCAGAAGTATTCCAAGGTATGGCTTTGGTTTTGGTTTTGGTTTCTTATACTGATGATCTACTCTTGACAGGCAATGAGCTTATGATGATCAAAGTAAGAGGGAGATGGATTTTGAAGCTCGAAATATTGAATCATGGCATGATGAATCAATTTCTGAAGTTGGGAAAAGAAAATATATATTGTGAAGTTATTGAAGAAGTATTGGAAAGTGGAAATGCAAATCCTTGGACACTCTGATTTGAAATTCAATATGTTTTTGAACTTGGCATGGCATCCGACAGTTGATTGCAGCATTGATGCTCCACTTTGAACATCATTTTGTATATATATAATTGATATGCATGGAACTTAAATGAGTTCATGATTGAGCTACTTCATTCACACTGAGTTGCCATCGAGCATCCTTCGAGATATCTACATAAGATGATCAATTCTTGATCTAAGATATTATTTATATGATATGTGGTTGCATGGATGTATTGTTGATATTTGAGATTATTATTAGTGAGAAAAATTCGATGTTGCTTTAGTATGAGATATGCCATGATATCTTGGATGAAAGCTCCATAGCACGACCAAGGTTGAGTACGATGTTGCTAGCATGGCTAGCTGTGAGGTAGGATGTATAAGCTCCTTAGAGAGTTGTCTGAGCATGATCTGGATATGACATGGATGCATTGTGATGACAAAAGAGTGGTACTTGATTGACAAAGAATATCATATATATATTTGGGACTGAGATACTCTCATATATTGAGACAGTGCAGTTGTACAAGACAAGCTTAGGCTTGTTGTTGGCACCTCCTTTAGAGGGAGGATGAATATGGTATCCTTTTGTGATTTATATGATTATTTATGTACTGACACGATATTTGATTTGATGATTACCAGATATGATCATGATGACATATTTATGATTTATAAAGAGCAGTGTTAATTGAGGACACTCATCCAACTCTTCCTCCATGTTTGAGCTCCCAGGGTGAGGAATTGAGATAGAGGGCTCCTCGAGTTGAGGGAACTCTAGGAAATAGGGTATCACCCCTATATGTTATCCATAGGGTTGGAGTAGTATCTCACCCTATCTTGGTCTTTGCATAGTATACCCCAGTTGGAATCATACCACAAGTTGGGCTTTTTGGGATTATCCCTCTCCATCTAGCCAATGGATTAAGGAGGCTTGGAGGCGTGTGATCCTTACCTCTTGGTAAGTAGTGTATCTCATCCAAGCTATATTATGATGCAGTTCTTCTACCACATGACTATTGAGGGTCATTTCTAGGAATATCAATAGGCAATTGGATGGGTTGAGTAGTATCCCTCCTATATTATCTTTTTCTCGATATGGGGTCGTAGTAGTAGCTCCCCCATGAGATTATGGGTTGAGAAGTAGCTCCTTGATGTGGTTCTAAGTTGAGATATGTTCTTCAATGATGATATGAGTAAAACCCGCTGACAAATATTCTGGGTAGTAGCCCGTTGACATGAGATTCCAGGTAGTAGCCTGCTGGCAAAGGTTTCGGGTAGTAGCCTAATGAATAGAGGGTGGTAGCTTAGTCTCCCCTCTGATGGAAAATTCTTATTCTAGATTAGAGAATGTTCAACATATGAGCAGGGACAAGTAAGGGATGGATTAAGATGAACATTTATGATATGATATTATCAATGATGATATGTTATGATACTTTAGATACCAGGATGACATGTTGATCGATGGATAGATATTGGAAGGTGGAATTCTCCCTAGTTGAGAGGGAGTGTTAAAAATATATAACTGCAATAAAATTCAAATTTGGACAACTCACATGATGGAGATGATGATTTCATTAAATTCCTCTTTTCGAGAGGACCAAAATCAACCTAAAGATCACTTGATTTGGATAAGCAGAAGCGGGATTTTGAATTTATGAACCCACTCATGTACATTGGATTAGGTCGGCCTTACACGTTCATATTAGATCAATTCAGCCCTAAATAAAAGTGGACCCATTGGAAGGCTATAAATACAAGTTCCCTCTACCTCATTTGGACACAATGGAGAAACTATTCTATCTTGATTTTGGCTCGCACAAGTTTGAGGATCGTCCCTAGAGGAATAAGTTTTCTCTGAGGTGGAATTGCAGAGTTTTAGGCTCACATCTCTGAATTAGGGGTTTTGGGCCCCAATCCCAGGCACATAACAGAAATAACTTGACCATATTCGCATGCACAAAAGCTCATCTGTGCGATTAGAACCTTGTAGTCGCACGGATAACCCATCATCCATGCGACCGGGATATTAGGGTTTATGAAATTTAGTTTTGACCCCTAGTCACACACTTTCCAGGCTTAAGGGAGAGACTGAGACCCTATAGTCACACACATGACTCCTACTCTAAGCGACCGGGGACTAAAATATGAATTTTATGTATTCTGAATATTATGCTTAGTGATTGCAGGGTTTGGCAGTTGACTTCAGTCAGTGATAGTTCAGTGCAGAGTTCATAATCATATTTCTGAGTATATACATAGTTGGATTCATTGTTAGGGCTTGATATTACTAGTGTAGTCCCTTATTTTTGTTAGTGTAGCCCCCTTATTTTTATTGTTGTACCCATGTAGTCCCCATATTGTTATTATTGTGCCCCATAATAGCCCACTATTGTTATTGTTGTGCCCTTACATTATTATTGTTAGGTTGGCTAGGATTATATTGTGACCCTATGGACTCCTATATATAGAAAGGAGGTTTTTTCATTTGTGTAATCCAAGAATTGTTCATTTATGTATTGTAAAGGAGGTTTCCCCCTCGAAGTGGTTGATTTCTAATGCGTTGATCTCCCTTTTCTTCCATTTTCAGATTTGGTTTCATAACATTTGGTACCAGAGGTTTGGATTCTAGGGTTTCACTGCTTTAAACAAGTCATCATGGCATTTTCACTATAAATTTTTTTCTAATAAGTTTTAGACGCTAAAAAAAACCCATTTGCAAAGAAATCCTGAGGAACTTCATGTAAAAAATTCAGACCTTGGTTCGCAATATTTTCGGAGATATGATCTGTGGAAGATAGGGTTTTTGCAGACTCCTGAATTTCATCTCAAAGAGGTGACATTGGGAAAATCGTCATAACTATCTCTCTGCGCATCGGATTGGAATTCTGTAAAAATTGGTTGAAGGTGCATAGGCTATAGTTTCTTGTGCATCAATTTCAAAGCCGAAGGAGGAAATAATGACACGTGGCACGTTGTACAATTTCATTCTACTGAACTAGTCCATAATTATGTCATTGTGGGAGATTGGGCATAACTTTGTATCTAAGAATCCAAATCAGGTCATACCCATGGCATTGGAGAGAAGATTCAAAGGGCTAATAAAAGAAAAAAGATAAAATCTTGAGGATCAGAAATCACAGAGATACATCAGATTCAATATCGAGCTCCTCAAAAGCAAGAAAAAGGTGTGTATTTTTTTTTAAATTGTATAAGTCTTGTTAGATCTAAGACTTTTGTGATCCATAATGTAGAAGAATGTCTTTCGAATTAATCACATCATTAGGATTAATCCTAATGATGTGATTAATCTGAAAGACGTTTTTCTGCATAAGTCTTGTTTGAAAAATCAGATTGAAGGGATTCCAAGGGCATATTGAAGCACGTACATCAGTATTGGGTTATAAAATGGCCCCTAAAAATAATTCAACACCCATTAAGCCATCAAAAGGCTCTACTATGACTCATGAAGAGGAAGAAATACAACATGATATATAAAATTACAAGAACAAGTGCAACAAATTTCGCTCTCGCAAAGAGTAACAAAAAATGAAATGGAAGATAAGATGGATGGTTTGAAGAAAGGCGTGGAAGCTAAGATGGATAGTTTGAAGAAAGGCGTGGATGCTAAGATGGATGGTTTGAAGAATGGCATGGAAACTAAAATGGATGGCATGGAAGCTAATATGGATGGTATAGAAGGCAATATGGAAGCTAAGATGGATGGTTTTAAGAAAGGCGTGGAAGCTAAGATGGATGGCTTGAAGAAGGGCGTGGAAACTAAGATGGATGGTTTGAAGAATGGTATAGAAGGAAACATGGAAGATTTGAAGAAATTTTTGTGAAACCAGCTCCAAAAATAGAAGAAAAGATATATCAACGCCTTAGAAATAAGCCACTTCGAGGGAGAAACCTCCAATACATTACATGAATGAAAAATTCTTGGATGATTCAAATTACAAAACCTCCTTTCTATATATAGGATTCCATGGGGCCATAATGTAATCCTAGTTGACCTAACAATAATAATTTAAGGGCACAATAATAACAATATGGGGGTTACAAGGGTACAATAATAACAATAAGGGGGTTAAACTAACAACAATAAGGGACTATACTAGTAATATAGGGACCTAACATGCCCCTCTCCTTCAAAAAAGTGTTGTCCTTAATGCTTGAGTAGCTCTGGGTGCTTCTGTATAAAATTCTCATCCTCCCATGTAGAATCTTCAGTGGGTAAGTTCTTCCACTTGATGAGATACTCTGAAATTGATCGATTTCGTAGCTGTCGAGTTCTTGTTTTCATGACCGCTTCAGGTTCCAATATGATTTTTCCTTCCTCATCAAGTTCTGGCAATATTGTTTGAACTAGAAGATTTTCACCTATAACCTTCTTTAAGCACGAAACATGGAAAACTAGATGTACTCGCGAAGAAGCAGGAAGCTCCAATTTGTATGCCATAGTACCAATCTAGCAGGTTCTCGTGTAACGACCTGCTGCATTTCTGTTATAATTTATTATCCTTCTTAGCTTGCTTGAGGGACATTTGTTTGTATGGTTGTAGCCATAAAAATACCCAGTCTCCTACATCAAAAATTCTCTCGCTCTGATGTTGATCTGCTTGTTGTTTCATTTGATTTTGTGCCAAATTCAGGTTGTCCTTTAAGAGTTGGCATTAGGGGAATTTTGAGGTCTAAAATGGGCCTCCTAAGGAAAATGTACAATCAAAATTCACTTTATGAGAACCAATCATATTTTAGGGGATGACATCATCTTTAATGGTTGAGGTGGCATTGCTCGAGTTAAAGGTACTTACTTGTCACATTCTCAATGGTGGATAAAAACTCATGGTTGACCATGATAGTGCTCTAAGTGCTTTTAAAGTCAAAGTAAAGTACTCATAATAAATGTCATTTCACACATTTTGAATAAAAATATATTAATGTCATTTCATATTTATTGAAGAAACAATGCATATCCCTATACATTTATTATATTATTTTTATATAGTATATTAATTACATGTTATTATATTATTTAAATAATATAAATTTTAATTAGTAGCATGTAATATAATTAAGAATTTATAAATTTATATTTATATTTAATTTTAAGTTATTTAAGTACAAAGAACAAATGCATTAGTTGTTCAATGATAATGACTTTTTCTTGAAAAGCTCATTCTTATTTATAGTCACGACAATACAATTTTTTTACTAATTTTATTTTGGTACAAATTTTGAATTGAATTTAACTATGGTTACATGGATTGTGGTGCAAAAAGTGAATTGAAAATTCATAAATATTATTTTATTGGTTTAGATATTATTTTATTATTTCCTTAGGAGGCCCATTTTAGACCTCGAAATTCCCCTAATGAGAACTTCTTGTTGATGCTCGATGTGATCTTCCACTGCTTGAACCTTCGAATTTTCTCTTAAATATGATGTGATGGATGGTGGATGATATCCATAAGGTGCCATAAATTGGGTCATTTTTGCTGCAGTATGGAAGGTGTTAGCCACCTATAAAATTTGTCATATCAAATGGTGGCTAAATCATTCTTTAAGCCTTCAAGAAACAATTTTATTTCCAAATTGTTAGTTCTTGAAGTCTTATGAAGATAACTTATCCTTGAGTTAATCTTCACTGTTGTTTCCTTCATAACACTGAAAAAATCTGCTCTTTACCAAAGGAAAAGATTGCTGAAAATTTCCTTTTTCCCTCATTTTTCCTTCTCCATTTTCCTTCTCCTTTTCATTCATCAAAATGTTCATTTACCTCTCATTCCCTCGAAATTCCCTTTAAACATTTACAAATTCCTTTTAAAAGGTTTAAAAACCCTTTTTTCCCCTTCTACCGAAAGCCAAAAAAGCATTGAAAATCATTTATTTTAGCCTAAAAAACTCATTTTTCTACTAAGGCCTTAAGCCCCTTTGGCCTTAACCCCCAGCCCCTTTTTCTGCATAAGACCTGGAGCGGTGACCCAGAGTTAAACCCCATCGTGTAATCGCAATCGGGGCGTTCTTGTTTCCTTATTTCGCCTTTTGCTTTCAAAAAACTCCGATGCGATAGACCCTTTTATTTTAAAACCCTCGACCCTTCGTTTTCTTCACAAAACCACGACCCCGCAATCAGGCGCTAAAAACACTAAAAAATATGTCCAAAACCTTTTCCTCCCTTTGTATTTTTTGAAAAGCCCAACTTTCCTTTGATTTTCCATAAACCCGACAATGCAAGGTTTAAATGAATATCAACCGTTGATCTTCTTTATTACCCCCAGATCCGACGGTCCATGTTGCTCCATTTTCTGAACCCGTCATTTCCACTTTTGCCTTCATGACTTAATCTCCACCGTCGATCTAGTTTCTATATCAACGGCTCGCGCTTAATCGCATCGCACAAAGCCTGGAGTGCCATCCCTTGGTTTTTCTCGATTATACGATATCCAATTTAATTTGGACCGTCGATCATCCTTTGATCTGACGGTTGTTACCTAATCGCATCACAACTTTTCATTTCACCCTCTGTTTTTCCCCTCCGCCGATGCGATCCTATGATTTAATCTGGACCATTGAATCCATAAAAACCGATGGCCCAGATTTAATCGCGCTCCACTCGCAGCCCTTACCATTGCACTTGCCAATTAAATCTCCACCGTTGATCTCTCTTAGATCTAACAGCCGCATTAAATTGCATCGACGCATTTCATCGTGCCTTTCTTTTTTCCTCCGCCGATTTGCGACCTTGCGATCGAATCTGGGCCGTCCATTTCATAGATCCGATGGTCCAGATCTAACCTGATTTCCCTTGTTATTTTACTAAACCCCGCAGTGTAATTTCCTCAGTGAATCTCCACCGTCGATCTCTGCAGATCAACGGTCCACAGTTACCCGATCTCCGCCCGAACCCCCCATATCACATAGTTTTTGTTTCCCCAAGAAGTAATCTGGACCATCCATTATTCTAATCCAACGGTCTAGATTGAACTCGATATGCCCAAATCCTTTGGGACCTATCTCCCCATCAATAAATCCTGACCGTCCATTCCTTTGATCCAATGGCCCAGATCAAAACCGCCTTGACCCTGCCCCCCCTTCTTCCACCCGTGCAACTCGTCTTATCGTGCTCTCATCTCCACCGTTGGATCTGCCCACCTTTCATCCGACAACCGAGACTCCATATCGCGTAATTTTGAGTCCGAAAGCTAACTCCTAAAAATTACGTGATATGGGCGGTTTCTAAAGTACACGTGTCGCCCGGAGACCTATATCGCATTATTTTTGAGAGATTTCGAAAACTGCCTTTAACCAGCGCGACACCAATGGTTTTTATGGCCGGAACCACTTATCCCATTTGCATTACATTTTCTTGTTTTTAATCTTCACCGTTGATCTCTGCAGATCTAACGATCTTAGTTTAATCTCTCCATTCAATTCATCGCCCTCCACCCATCCCCTAAAGGACCTCATCAATCAATCTCTGTCGTTGATCTCTGTTGGTTGATCTAATCTGACAGCCCAGAGTCTTTCTGAAACCAAAAATTTCATTTAACCCTATTTTCCCTCCACCAAAGGTTTTTCACCCATTTCCTTTGTATATTCTCCCATTTCACTATAATGTGGCCCCCTCTGCATTATATAAACCCAATCAATCTCAACCATTGATATTTGTAGATCAACGGCCCAGACTTAATCCCCACCATCGTTGTCCAACCGCCTCCCCATCTGACCCCAATGAGCAATCCTCACCGTTGGATGCTTTCATCCAACAGCCACGATGTAACCTAAACCTCTAAAGCAGTCTAAGCCAGTCCATGCAGGATTTTATAACTTTTTGTGTATTTTTGCAAGTTGTAAAGCTTTTACATAGTTTCTTAAGGAAATCAAAGGCTGGGGATGACGATCCCCCAGGCCTTTATTCATGAAGAAGATCACTCTGCAGGGTTCCATATCATGATTCATCTGTGCCTCATGAGCACTGATGCTATTCTAAAACCCTCTGCGCACCTGCAAAAGCAATAAAAACACAGCAAACTCCACAGACAAAGAGTATCAGTATCCAAGGACAAAATCAAAGCAGAAATCGATGTTTAAAGGTTTTAACACAGTTTTTAAGTGATTAAGGCATAAATTCGACTATCAAAAGCCTAATTCACTCAATTGAACACAGCATGAAGACCAGAAGACACAGATTAAGCCTAATCTGTCCTAAAACACAGAACTAAGTGAATTAAAGGTGTTTTAGGGAAAGATAAGGAATTCTATCAATCCAAGAAGCCTCCACTGCCACATCAGAGGCTAATTGAATCCTCTCCAGCTACTAGGAAGACACCTGTAGCCTCAAAGAAATCAAAGAAGGCCTAGTTATTACCAAAACAGAAGATATTAGCATAAGGATAGTTGAACAATTATTTCGAATCAAAGAAACTAATTTCAAACTGTCAAAGAAGTTATTACAAAGATAAGGAAGTTCCTTGAAGTCAATCTTTTAATCCACTAAGCCTCCAAAGTAGAACAACGTTATGAAATAGAGATATAGATCGGATGTATTCCTACCTTATGCCTTGCATGGTTTTCAAGGCAGAGAATTGCATTAACTGTAGAATTTATGATACTTGAACCCTAGGAATATTTCCACCTCCTCATTTTCCTATAAAATGTTCTTGAGGAGCACATTGTAAAGGGTTGGTTGCTAGATTTTGATATAATACTTGTGCTCGAAAATTTCTACATGTAAATAGTGTTCAGAGGCTTTGAAGCTCTGTTTGTGATCAAATAAGTTAGGCTGAGAAGAAAAGATGATTGTTGTACTGAAACATTGGACTTGAAGTATGTAACTACATTGACATCAATATACAAGCTTATTCTTGGGATCCTGGTCTATATCATTGGTGAAGTACTTCTTACTGTGTTATTGTTTTCCTTTCATGTATGCCATTTTGTTCACTTATTCTCTGATAAAGAACAACAAATATAGAGCTAGGATTTACTATCAAAAGTACCCTACTCTCACTGATAAGCTTTATATTTATGTTTTCCTCCTTTTGTGTGTTTAAGAATAGCTTAAGTGTAAACATTATCAAGGAACATTGGTTTGTCCCTGTCTTGATGTGAAAAGCTTGAAAAGAAGTTCTTGAACGATATTTGCATCATATACTCAGTAGAGTTAGACTAGAAAAGTTTATGTTTTGCCCTGTCTTCTAGTTTCTTTCTCCAAAGGTTGTTTCGAAATTCTCCCTAAGGGTTTGGTGGAAGCAGGTTTAGATTTAAAATTATCTTGCTTGATCTTAGGCTGCACTTTGTTTTCTTATCTATTTTCATCCCTTCTGAAAGTAGTAATGTGGATTGTTGAATTGTTTGTCTGATAAGTTAGCTTTAATACAAGCTTGTCCAAAGAAGTTTATGATTAGCCATTTCCTTTGGTTGGTTTTAAACAGTTGCTTTAAAAGGATTTTCTTGTTTGGAAAGTTGATAAATCCTTGTTGAAATTATTGACTTTTTCCACCTTTTCAACACTCTTAATGTTCCATTCCTTCATTTAATCTAAAAAGATCTTTTGATATAGATGACTTTCCCCTTGGACCACTATTGAAATTGTTGCACAATTAAACCCTGTTATGACTCCATAGCCCAATGGACTAAAAACCAGTTTCATATCTATCCTATCAGCCAAATCTTGTCCTGATTGTTTACATCTTCATCCCTTTGAAACTCTTTCATTTTAGGACTTTCCACTCAACTAAAAATCATGCTCAACCATCCAAAACAAACAAAAACTCTTTTTCTTAATAGTAACCTAATATCAAACCTAAAAGCCTTAAAGATAAATCAATATTTACACTTATAGAGAGATCCCTCTCTGGATTCAGGAGGGCTAGATCCTAGAATCCCAAAGTGGTTCAAATGTCCTCCCTGCAGCTTTAGTCTTGCCAATCTGCTGAAATTACGGGGAGATAACATTTCTGGCGACTCCGCTGGGGACTTCTGAGTGAAATTACACCTATAAATTCTTAAGGACCTCTAGAAAACACTTGATTCAAGAACATTTGGTATATTAGCCAATTGAGCCGCCAGGCATAACATTTCTGGCGACTCCACTAGGGACTGAGTCAAATTTCATCTTAGGTACCCTTAAGACTTCATAAAAACCCCTTGAGTACAAGTAGCCCTTTTCAAGCACTACCAAGAAAATGGTTATCATGATAGAACTTATTTGAATCCGTGACAAACTAAGGAAACCTTAGGATTCTCATAAGAGCTTATCAAACCTTGAAGTAATCAGCTAGCTTAGCCATAAGAGTAGACTTTCTTTGTCTCACCACCATAGCTAAGTGTTGAAACAGATTTAGGACACTCTTAGAACCCATAAGACTGAAAAAAATCAGAAAACCCAAAAATATTTCAAGATTGGTATTCAAATAAACATGGTAGTGGACCATAAATCATTTTACCTCCAAAAGAGCTAAAAATTTCCACCTGGTGACTCCACAATCCTAAACAGACCTTAAGACTCCACTGGGAAGACCCATTGTCATCATAACATCATATAAAATTAGTTAGAGGACTTTAGGATTAAATTTTTCTTGTTAAAAAAGATCAGTTAGCCTCTTAAAGATTGTCATATTTGGTTAAACTCTTCCTGTTTAGTTGGGTCTAAAAAACACAGTGTAGTGGCTCCTAGAAAGATTCATACTAGAGCCTATCCTGACCCAAATCCTCCTGAGATAGTTGACAACCCTGAAAAAATCCTTAGGAAGTCTCCTGAGGCTAAATCTTCAATTGTTTTCAGATCACCCCATAGAGCTATTTTTGTTCCTAAAAACCTTGTAGCTCTACAAGAATCACAAGTTGACTTAAGAAATCCATTTAGAACTAGGTCACTTGATGATATAGATCAGCTAGATTCAGAGTCTTCAATTTCATCCCCAGATCAAAGTGAACATCCTGGTAGTAGAGAAACTACACCATCTGATTTACATTTCCTTCAAAATTTTGGTTTCTCTCATCCAAGATCAGCTCAACAATCTCTTGCTAGTCCATCCACTTCTATTACCCATACACCCATTGTCCAAACCACACCACTTCAGCCCACTTTCCCTCTTGTTAATCCACCCCTTGTAAATCCACCTCAACCTCCTATCATGGCAACATGGTATGCCCCGTTGGTCCTTCCTTTACCCTTAGTCAATCTTCCACAGGACTATCAGTCCAAAATACCATTGTATGATGCCAGTGGTGCTACTACTGCTTCACAACATGTGGATAAGATGAATGACTACTTTGACAGAAATGAAATTGATTGTGAAACTATCAAACTCAGACTATTTGCTCAGAGTTTAGGGGGAGAAGAAAGAAAATGGTTCAAAGGCTTAACCCCTAACAGTATCAATGATCTTCAAGCCCTTCATCAATTATTCCTAAACAAGTGGGAATTAAATAAAAACCCTCTCCAGATACTCTCAGATTATAACAGCCTTAAAAGAAACACTGGGAAAGTGTTCAAGCTTACTGCACTAGATTTAATAGTGTGTATAATGCTTTACCCCCAGAATTAAACCTCCACAAGGTTCAGCCTTAAACAAATTTCCAGAAGGATTTGATCTTGAAATGGCCTATCAACTTAGAGAAAGAGACCCTCTGACTCTAGAGGATATGCAAAAAGGAGCCTTAGCTATGGAAGTTAATCTAATGGAGAAAAGAGCTAGAATGAGAAATGAGAAGAAAGTATCATTTAGGGAGGAAACTGCACCTTCCACATCTAGCTCTAAGATGGAGAGAATGATGGAGGAGATGATGAAAAAGATGAGCATACTTGAGAGAGCACAAGCTAGTCAAAATCAATCTGCTCCTCAAAACAGAAATCAAATTCAAAATCAGAATTTTAGGAGAAACCAACCTTAGAATAGACCAAGGGAGGATGATCAACAGATTACCCCTCATTTTCATCAAAACTATGTGAGTGAGGTTGAAGAAACAAGTGAACAAACAAAAGAAGAATATATAAACATGTTGGGAGTAGACAATGATGATTTTGAAGTTCATTACAATAGAAAACAAGGTCTATACACACCCTATGACGATAAAATACCAGAGGATGAATATTACTATCAAGAGCTGGAAAATGTCATCATAGAAACTCCAAAAGAATACGACCTTAGGAGTAAAAAGAATCAGGAAATTCCCAAAACTACAACCTCTGACAAATCTCCAAAAAACAGCCCTGTAAATAAACCCAAAATTGCAAAACAGAAAGACAAAACAGTGGCTGGAAATTCTGATAAAAACAAAGAGAAAGGCACTCAAAACAATGAAAAACAGAGCGAAGATCTTAGCAACATTAACACCTCAGCTAGTGCTCCTATTAAAACAATTTTGACCAAAGTAAATAGAGAAAATCAACAACCTGATTTTGCTAAAAAAATGGTGGTTAATAAGGCTGAAACTAGCATTGTAAAAAGTCAGCTACCTTTTAGTTTGGAGCAGGAAATCGCCAAGATAAAAATCTATGTTCCCCTTACTGAATTAGCCACCCAAAATGTGTATAGATCCCAAATTTTGAAGGCTTTTAACATATAAGAGAATAATGACACTGTCAATCTTAATGATGACTAGCCAGAGCTCATATTTGGTCCCAAGATTGAAGGTAGATATCAAAAAGGACCAGTTCCTCCTTTTTATGTTAGTTTAAAGATTCATGACAAAATTTTGCGCAACGCTATGCATGATTCAGGGGCCTCTCATAACTTAATGCCCAAAGCTGTAATGGAGAGCCTAGGCCTTGAAATCACCAGGCCATACAAAGATCTTTACTCCTTTGACTCAAGCAGAGTGAAATGTTTAGGCTTAATCAAAGACCTCTGTGTAAACTTAGCACAAATTCCAGCCAAGTGTTTAGTGATGGATATTGTAGTGGCTGATGTACCCCCAAAATATGGTATGTTGTTATCAAGATCTTAGGGAACTAAGTTACAAGGAACTATGCAGATGGATATGACATATGCTACCATCCGTGTTTTTAATCAAACCAGAAGACTTTACAGGGAATCTCATATGCAATACATGGTAACTAGCCAAGAGAGACCACAAAACTCTCCTCTTTATTCTGTGCATACAGACCTTGACTCATTTATCCTTTTCAATGATGAAACATTCAGTGAGCAAGTAACCTTGACTGAATTAATGGCAGATAGAGAGAAAGAGGAAGACAAGACAGAAGTGTCAAAACAGTTTTCTAAATCAGAAAACTACAGCAAACAACACACAAGTCTAGAGCTACAAATCAGTCATCCATTGCTTCTCAACCTTGAGAGTCAAGAAAGAAGTCCTCAATGCAATGAAAAACCTGAGGAATTAAAACAAATTCAACATAGTGCTAATCTCCAAGAACAATCCAAAAGCACACAAGATAAATAGGATAATAGTCAAACTGATGAACCCGAAACTAGTCCTCTTTGGAGTATGAACTTTGATGGGTCTTGCACCAAGAACAATGCAGGTGCAGGCATCTGGATACAAACACGGAAAATAACCACATTGAAGGCCATTCCTACAGATTAAATTTTCAATGTTTGAATAACATAGCTAAGTATGAATCCCTCTTTTTAGGCTTACACTTATTGAAGAAATTAGGAGCCAAAAGGATAAAATTCCATGGGGATTCAGAGTTAATTGTTAGGCAAGTAAATGCGGAATATAGCGCCAAACACCCCAGACTTAGAGCCTATAGGAACGATGTCTTGGATTTATTGAAAAATTGTGAGGAATCCCAACTTATTTTTTTCCCAAGAGAACAGAATATCCTGGCCCACAGTTTAGCTTTTGCTGCTAGAACATGCTTAACACCTTACGAAACCAAACAATGCACCACCCAAATTAAATTCAGACCAGCTATCCCGGATAATGAGAAATATTGGCAAGAGTTTGATGGAGACAAACAAATAGAAGACTTCCTACAGTCCAGAAATGAATTTGAACTACCAAGTTCAGATTCAAATTATGAGAATGACTGTCTTAGTGAAGAAAATCTAATTGATGAAGGAGAAAAGTCTCTAGAGACTACTGATATAAATCTGCTATCCAACAAACTTGAAAAAACAGCAAAAATTAGTGCAGAGCTAGGAAAAGAAGACTTAGAAACTCTGCAATCTAACAATCAAAGTTTGCCAAAAAGTCTGGTCCCTTTAGAGGAGTTGTTTGATTTCAATGATGTGGCCAAGAAACCAAAACTAGAACTTGTTGAAACTGAGGTTGAAGAGTGTAATATAGGCAGTGACCTAAAACCAAAGATGATCAAACTGTCTAAAACTTTACCAGCTCACATCAAACTGAAATACATAGAGCTATTTAAAGAATTTTCTGATGTTTTCGCATGGAGTTATGAGGATCTGAAATTCTATGACACTGAAATAATTCAGCACAAGATATCTCTCAGGGAAAACCAAAAGCCATTTAAACAAAAACTGCGCAAAATAAATCCTATTCAGTTACCTTTGGTTGAGAAGGAAATCAAGAAAATGTATGAAGCTGGTATTATTGTTCCTATTAGATATTCAGAATGGGTGTCTAATTTAGTGTCAGTTAGGAAGAAAACAGGAGAGATTAGGGTTTGTATTGACTTTAGGAGCTTAAACAAAGCCTCGTTAAAAGACAACTACCCTTTACCCAAGATGGATCATATTTTACAAAGAGTAGTTGGTTCTAAAAGAATTTCTTTGCTAGATGGCTTCTCAGGATACAATCATATTTTAGTACATCCTGTGATCAATTAAAGATAGTATTTACTACACCTTGGGGCACTTTCATGTATGTGAAAATGCCCTTTGGTTTAATGAATGCTGGTGCTACATTCCAGAGAGCCATGAACATTGCATTCTTGGAAGAATTAGGCTACTTCATCATTATTTATCTCGATGATATCATTGTTTTTTCAAAAACATATGAAGAACACCTAGAACACTTAAGAATAGTCTTTGAGAAATGAAAAAAATTTCGTTTGTCTTTAAATCCTAAGAAAACGTTATTTGGTCTCCAGGAAAGTAAACTTCTTGGGCATATCATATCAGAAGAGGGAATAAAGATAGACCCAAAAAGGATTGAGGTTATATTGCAAATTACTCATCCTATAAACATCTAGGAACTTCAATCTTTCATTGGAAAGATTAATTTCTTGAGAAGGTTCATACCCAACTTAGCTAAACTCCTTAGAAACATCACAAACATGTTGAAAAAGGAACAAGGAGTTAAATGGACCTTAGAGGTGAAGAGATCATTTGAACTAGTGAAACAAGCATTAACCAAAACACCAGTTCTCATAAGTCCTGATTTTTCAAAAGATTTTTTCATTTTATCATTTTCATCAGAACATACAGTGGCTGCTGTCCTATTGCAGAAAAATCCACAGGGACAAGAGCAGCCAATTGCATTCTTTAGCAAGGCATTGAGAGATGCTCCTCTGAAGTACAACATCATGAAAAATAAAGCCTTTACTTTAGTCAAAGCTTTAAAAGAATTCAGAGTTTACATTCTACACTCCCACATAATTGTCTTTGTCTCGAATTCAGTTGTGAAAGACATTCTAACATAGGACTCTGATGGCAAGAGAGGTAAGTGGATAGCTGTGATACTTGAATATGATTTAGAAATCAAGTCTACTAAACTCATTAAAGGCCAAGGACTAGCAAGATTAATGGCTGAGTCTAATTTTGAAGCTCTTGATATAAGCATGCTAAATGCATTAGATGAACAAGAGGAATTGTCAACTCCCATTGTTGAAGATCATTTTATGAATTCCTCCTGGTATGCTGATATTGTGTATGTTTTGCTCAATTTGAATACACGTCCTGGTTTGTCTAAGACAAAGGCAAGGTTTTTAAAGTTAAAAGTTGTAAACTACTGCATTTTAGATAAATCTCTTTATTGGAAAAATTCTAGTGGGTTATTTCTTAAATGTTTGCCTGAGTATGATGTAGATAAGGTCAAGCACGAGTTCTATGAAGGAGAATGTGGAGGCCACCTCTATTGGAAGACAACAACCAAAAAAATCCTTAGAGCTAGTTACTATTGGCCCACCCTCTTTCACGATGTCCATAAAATGATTATTGTCTGTCATAAATGCCAACTCTTTGAAGGCAAAATAAAATTGCTTCCCTTACCCTTGCATCCAATCATTGTTGAAGCTCCTTTTCAACAGTGGGGTTTAGACTTCATAGGAGAAATCCATCCACCTTCATCTGCCCAACATAGATGGATTCTCACTGCAACAAACTACTTTACCAAATGGATAGAATCCATCCCTTCTAGGCAAGCCAATGACTCTGTCATTATAAAATTCATTGAAACTCATATCCTCTCTAGATTTGGCTATCCTAGGAAGATCATCACTGATAATGCTGCTGCATTTGGATCCAAAAAGATGGTTGAATTCTGTCACAAATATCAAATTACATTGGGTCATTCTACTTCTTATTACCCTCAAGGTAATGGGCTGGCAGAATCCTCAAACAAGAGTTTGGTAAACATAATCAAGAAGTTGCTGGAGGAAAATAAGAAATCTTGGCACACCAAGCTAGTACACGCACTTTGGGCTGACAGATTAACACTCAAAAAATCAATTGGAATGTCACCCTACCAGCTTGTTTATGAGATAGATGCAATTTTTCCACCCAGCCTAGGTGTACCAGTTATGAATTTGATCCAAAAAGTACAGTCTGAAGACAATGATATGATCAGAAGGATTAATCAGACTATACATCTTCAACAAACTAGAGAGGAGGTCTACAACAGAGCATTACAAAAGCAAGAAAGCATCAAGAAGCTTTTTGATAGAAGGACAAAAGCCAACAATTTAAACATTGGTGACAAAGTGTTAAAGTGGGATTCAAGGAAAGAAGACAAGGGCAAGCATGGGAAATTTGATAACTTATGGCTTGGCCCTTATCTCATTCATTCTACTGCTGACAACAATGCTTATTTTTTGCAAGAATTGAATGGAGCTGAACTGTTTGGGGGTCCTGTCAATGGCAGGATGCTCAAACATTATTTCTCTTGACCACATCAGTTTGGAAGCCTTTTTATTTTTGTTTTCATTGTGTATATCATACTCATCATTGCATTCAAAGTTAGAAAAAGAAAAAAATACAAAAACAATAGAAAGGGAAAAGAGAGCAAATTGTAAAAACAAGAAAGGTACAGCCCCATACCAAAAAAGGGAAACAAAATCTGAAAGTGTGCAAGCCCAAATGCCACTCCTAAGAAACACACTTCTAGTTATTCATACAGCCTAATCATGACTAATTATTTTTAAATTTACTACTGATAGGTTAGTGAAATAGATTTTCCAAATAGCTTAATCTTGGCTTATCAGTTAGGTAGATTATGATAGAAAAGATAAGGTTCAAATAAGCTAAAAATCTGAACCTAAGATTCCAAAAGAAAGAAGGGCTCTAACTAGATCAAATCTTGACCTAAGGATAGAAGTAAACTGGTTCTGATTTGCTCAAAAATTGAACCAATTAACAAAGAAAAACAGCTCAAACAAGCCTAAAAACAAAGCTGAAGAAAAGAGAAGGTTGTTCTTAAAACTTTCAGATCTTAAGCCTTCACCATTTTGATTTATTTTTCTACAAATTTTTGTCTATGTGCAGCTTGTTTTTATGCCATTGATCAACAAGAAGTTAGACTGTTCAATCCTGACTTGTCTGCTTTTAAATTTCTTCTGTAGAATTTAGAGAATAAACTCTGTTAGACAGTCTAATCCTGACAGAGTGTAGTTTGGTAGAGAAGTTTATGGACTCAACTGCTTAATCTGAGTTCATGGAGAAATACGAGTAGAAATAGATTAGTTTTATGTTTTCAAAATAATAAAATTTTTGTAAAAATAGTTTGTCAATCCAAATGCACTTTGAATGAAGAAAAAATGTTAGATCATTAGGATTGGGTAGGTAGAAAGCTTGTTTTGATAGAGTTCCATTGTTTTTTATGGCTGCTAACATTGTCAAAACAAAAGAAGATCAGCAAGGTAAAGAAAGTTGCAGCCCAATGGATGAGACATTGATCAGCTCCCAGAGAATACAAGTCTGAAGTTCTTGACACCTTCAAGAAGGTGCCATCCCCATGTGGAGCCACTGTTAGCCACCTATAAAATTTGTCATATCAAATGGTGGCTAAATCATTCTTTAAGCCTTCAAGAAACCATTTTATTGCCAAATTGTTAGTTCTTGAAGTCTTATGAAGATAACTTATCCTTTAGTTAATCTTCACTGTTTTTTCCCTCATAACACTGAAAAAATCTGTTGTTTACCAAAGGAAAACACTGCTGAAAATTTCCATTTTTCCTTCTCCATTTTCCTTCTCCTTTTCATTCATCAAATTGTTCATTTACCTCTCATTCCCTCGAAATTCCCTTTAAACCTTTAAAAAAAAAATTTAAAAGTTTTAAAAACCCCTTTTTCACCTTCTACCAAAAGCCAAAAAAGCATTGAAAATATTTTATTTTGGCCTAAAAAACTCATTTTTCTACTAAGGCCTTAAGCCCTTTTGGCCTTAACCCCCAGCCCCTTTTTCCGCATAAGACCCAGAGCGGTGACCCAGAGTTAAACCCCATCACGTAATCGCAATCGAGGCATTCTTGTTTCCTTATTTCGTCTTTTGCTTTCAAAAAACTCCAATGCGATAGACCCTTTTATTTTAAAACCCCCAACCCTTCATTTTCTTCTCAAAACCACGGCCCTGCAATCGGGCGCTAAAAACACTAAAAAATATGTCCAAAACCTTTTCCTCCCTTTGTATTTTTTGAAAAACCTGACTTTCCTTTGATTTTCCATAGACTCGACGGTGCAAGGTTTAAATGAATATCAACCGTTGATCTTCTTTATTACCCCCAGATCTGACAGTCCATGTTGCTCCATTTTCCGAACCCGCCGTTTCCCCTTTTGCCTTCATGACTTAATCTCCACCGTCGATCTAGTTTCTAGATCAACGGCTCGCGCTTAATCGCATCGCACAAAGCCTGGAGTGCCATCCCTTAGTTTTTTCCGATTATGCGATCTCCGATTTAATCTGGACCGTCAATCATCCTTTGATCCGACGGTCGTTACCTAATCGCATCGCAACTTTTCATTTCACCCTCTATTTTTCCCCTCCGCCGATGCGATCCTGCGATTTAATCTGGACCGTCGAATCCACAAGAACCGACGGCCCAGATTTAATAAAGCTAAGCTCGCAGCCCTTACCATTGCACCCGCCACTTAAATCTCCACCGTTGATCTCTCTTATATCTAGCGGCTCGCATTAAATCGCATCGGCGCATTTCATCGTGCCTTTCTTTTTTCCTCCGCCAATTCGCGACCTTGCGATCGAATCTGGGCCGTCCATTTCATAGATCCGACGGTCCATATCTAACATGACTTCCCTTGTTATTTTACTAAACCCCGCAGTGTAATTTCCTCAGTGAATCTCCACCGTTGATCTCTGCAGATCAACGGTCCACATTTACCCGATCTCTGCCCGAACCCCCCGTATTGCATAGTTTTCGTTTCCCCGAGAAGTAATCTGGACCATCCATTATTCTAATCCAACGATCTAGATTGAACTTGATAGGCCCAACTCCTTTGGGACCTATCTCCCCATCAATAAATCCTAACCGTTCATTCCTCTGATCCAACGGCCCAGATCAAAACTGCCTTGACCCTGCCCCCCTTCTTCCACCCACGCAACTCGTCTTATCACACTCTCATCTCCACCATTGGATCTGCCCGCCTTTCATCCGATGGCCAAGACTCCATATTGCGTAATTTTGAGTCCGAAAGTTAGCTCCTAAAAATTACGCGATATGGGCGGTTTCTAAAGTACACGTGTCGGCTGGAGACCTATCTCGCGTTGTTTTTGGGAGATTTCGAAAACCGCCTTTAACCAGCGTGACACCAGTGGTTTTTATGGCCGAAACCACTTATCCCATTTGCATTACATTTTCCTGTTTTTAATCTCCGTTGTTGATCTCTGCAGATCTAACGATCCTAGTTTAATCTCGCCATTCAGTTCATCGCCCTCCACCCATACCCCAAAGGACCTCATCAATCAATATCCGTCGTTGATCTCTATTGGCTAATATAATCCGACGGCCCAGAGTCTTTCTGAAGCCCCAAATTTCATTTAACCCTATTTTCCCTCCACCAAAGGTTTTTCACCCATTTCCTTTGTATATTCTCCCATTTCGCTATAATGTGGCCCCCTCTACATTATATAAACCTGATCAATCTCGACCATTGATCTTTGTAGATCAACGGCCCGGACTTAATCCCCACCATCGTTGTCCAACCGCCTCCCCATCTGACCCCAGCGAGCAATCCTCGCCATTAGATGCTTTCATCCAATGGCCACGATCTAACCTAAACCTCTGAAGTAGTCTAAGCCCATCCACGCAGGATTTTATAACTTTTTGTGTATTTTTACAGGTTGTAAAGCTTTTACATAGTTTCTTAAAGGAAATCAAAGGCTGGGGATGACGATCCCCCAGGCCTTTATTCGTGAAGAAGATCACTCTGCAGGGTTCCATATCATGTTTCATCCATGCCTCATGAGCACTGATGCTATTCTAAAACCCTCTGTGCACCTGCAAAAGCAATAAAAACACAACAAACTCCACAGACAAAGAGTATCAGTATCCAGGCATAAAATCAAAGCAGAAATCGATGTTTAAAGGTTTTAACACTGTTTTTAAGGGATTAAGGCGTAAATTCGACTATCAAAAGCATAATTCACTCAATTGAACACAGCATGAAGACTGAAAGACACAGATTAAGCCTAATCTGTCCTAAAACACAGAACTAAGTGAATTAAAGGTGTTTTAGGGAAATATAAGGAATTCTATCAATCCAAGAAGCCTCCACTGCCACATCAGAGGCTAATTGAATCCTATCCAGCTACCAAAAAGACACCTATAGCCTCAAAGCAATCAAAGAAGGCCTAGTTATTACCAGAATGGAAGATATTACCATAAAGACAGCTGAACAATTATTTCAAATCAAAGAAACTAATTTCAAACTGTCAGAGAAGTTATTACAAAGATAAGGAAGTGCCCTGAAGTCAATCTTTTAATCCACTAAGCTTCGAAAGCAAAACAAAGTTATGAAACAGAGATATAGAACGGATGTATTCCTTCCTTATGCCTTGCATGGTTTTCAAGGCAGAGAATTGCATTAACTGTTATGATACTTGAACCCTAGAAATATTTCCACCTCCTCATTTTCCTATAAAATGTTCTTGAGGAGCACATTGTAAAGGGTTGGTTGCTATATTTTGATATAATACTTGTGCTCAAAACTTTCTACATGTAAATAGTGTTCAGAGGCTTTGAAGCTCTGTTTGTGATCAAATAAGTTAGGCTGAGAAGAAAAGATGATTGTTGTACTGAAACATTGGACTTGAAGTATGTAACTAGATTGACATCAATATACAAGCTTATTCTTGGGATCCTGGTCTATATCATTGGTGAAGTACTTCTTACTGTGTTATTGTTTTCCTTTCATGTATGCCATTTTGTTCACTTATTCTCTGATAAAGAACAACAAATATAGAGCTAGGATTTACTATCAAAAGTACCATACTCTCACTGATAAGCTTTATATTTATGTTTTCCTCCTTTTGTGTGTTTAAGAATAGCTTAAATGTAAACATTATCAAGGAATATCGGTTTGTCCCTGTCTTGATGTGCAAAGCTTGAAAAGAAGTTCTTGAACGATATTTTCATTATATACTCAGTAGAGTTAGACTAGAAAAGTTTATGTTTTGCCCTGTCTTCTAGTTTCTTTCTCCAAAGGTTGTTTCGAAAGTCTCCCTAAGGGTATGTTGGAAGCAGGTTTAGATTTAAAAGTATCTTGCTTGATCTTAGGTTGCACTTTGTTTTCTTATCTGTTTTCATCCCTTCTGAAAGTAGTAATGTGGATTGTTGGATTGTTTGTCTGATAAGTTAGCTTTAATACAAGCTTGTCCAAAGAAGTTTATGGTTAGCCCTGTCCTTTGGTTGGTTTTAAACAGTTGCTTTAAAAGGCTTTTCTTGTTTGGAAAGTTAATAAATCCTTGTTGAAATTATTGACTTTTTCCACCTTTTCAACACTCTTAATGTTCCATCCCTTCATTTAATCTAAAAATATCTTTTGATATAGATGACTTTCCCCTTGGACCACTATTGAAATTGTTGCACAATTAAACCCTTTTATGACTCCATAGCCCAATGGACTAAAAACCAGTTTCATATCTATCCTATCAGCCAAATCTTGTTCTGATTGTTTACATCTTCACCCCTTTGAAACTCTTTCATTTTAGGACTTTCCACTCAACTAAAAATCATGCTCAACCATCCAAAACAAACAAAAACTCTTGTTCTTAATAGCTAGCCTAATATCAAACCTAAAAGCCTTAAAGATAAATCAATCTTTACACTTATAGAGAGATCCCTCTCTGGATTCAGGAGGGCTAGATCCTAGAATCCCAAAGTGGTTCAAATGTCCTCCCTGCAGCTTTAGTCTTGCCAATCTACTGAAATTACGGGGAGATAACAGAAGGAAGTGTTATACCACCATTCAATGAGAGGTAACCACTTGACCCATTGTGTTTGTCTATCAGATACAAAACAAAAAAAATATCCTTCCAAACATTTATTTACTATCTCAGTTTGACCATCGGATTGAGGATGATAAGATGAGCTATGAGCTAACTGAGTACCCAAACAACAAAATAGCTCCGTCCAAAAATTTCTAGTGAAAATGGGATCTCTGTCACTCACAACAACCCTTGGGTTTCCATGTAGTTTTTGAATTGTGTCCATAAATGTAGTAGCAACTATACTTTCCTTAAATGGATGAGATAATGCACAAAAGTGCGCATACTTGGTAAGTCTATCAACTACCACCATGATGACACCCTTTCCTTCGGACTTAGGTAAACCTGTGATAAGATCCATTGAAATCTCCTCCCAACGTTGACTTGGAATGGATAAAGGTTGTAGAAGACCCGGGGTCTTAATTGTCTCAACTTTATTCTGCTAGTAAACCAAACATTCCGCCACAAACTTTTGAATATTAGATTTAAGGCCATCCCAAAAAAAATATTTCTTCACCCTGTGGTAAGTTTTTAAAAATTCTGAGTGTCCTCATAAAGGAGAAGTGTGCAATTCCAAAAGAATCTTTTGTTTTATTTGAGAATTCTTACAAAGATATAAGCGATCTTTCTACCATAAGGAATCATTTTTCCAACTAAATGTATCATATGTACTAGGATCTTGCTGCAACTTTTGAATGAGTGTCTACACTTCTTCGTCCTTCTTCCATTCATCTCTTGCTTCGATTATCCAATATGGTTGGATAATAGAAATGGCACAAAGCAATGCTTCAACCTCTTCATTATTTCTTGAGAGTGCATCTGCAACAACATTTAGCTACCCTTTTTTGTAGATTATTTCAAATTCATAACCCAAGATCTTTGTGACCCATTTTTCCTGCTCTTCTGAAGATAGTCTTTGTTCCAAAAAGTGTTTAAGACTATCATGATCAGTTTTTACCTTGAAGTGTCTTCCCATTAGGTAAGTTCTCCATTTCTTTAGTGCATGCAGTATTGCTAACATTTCCTTCTCATAAATAGGTTTCTGTAAATACTTTCCTTTGATTGGATGACTTTCAAAAGCAATGGGTCTTCCTTCTTGCATTAAAACAACACCAATTCCATTTCCTGAGGCATCGCATTCCACAATAAAGGTTTTTGTGAAGCCTGGCGTAGCCAAGACCGATGCCAGGCACATTGCCTCTTTAAGATGTTCAAAGGCCTTAGTTGCTTTAGGAGTCCATGAAAATGAATCTTTCTTCAATAATGTTGTTAGAGGTGCTACTATTCTCCCATAATTCTTAAAAAACTTGCGATAATACCCTGTTAACCTGAGAAATCCTCGCAACTGGTTTATGGTTTTGGGGACTTTCCATTCCTTAATGTCTTTAATTTTGTTAGGGTCTACCTTAACACCCTCGTGAGATACAATATGACCCAAATATTCCATCTCTTGTACTCCAAAGAAACATTTGGATGTTTTACATATAATTGTTTCTCCTACAATAGTTTGAGCACCCTGTCAACATGTTGAACATGATCCTTCCAAGACCTGCTATAGATTAGTATATCACAAAAAATACTAACACAAATTTTCTAAGGAAGGGTTTGAAAATGGAATTCATCAACCCTTAAAATGTAGAAGGTGCATTGGTCAGGCCAAAAGGCATGACCAAAAATTCATAATGACCCTCATGAGTTCAAAATGTTGTTTTCGGAATATCTTCATTCTTCATTCTAATTTGATGATATCCTGAATGAAAATCCAACTTGGTAAAATAAATTTCTCCATGTAATTCATCCAATAATTCATCAATCACAGGAATGGGAAATTTATCTTTAATGGTGAGTTTATTGAGCTTCCTATAATCGAGACACATGTGCCATCATCCATCCTTCTTGTGTACCAATACTACAGGAGTAGAGAAATAACTTTGACTAGGTTGAATGATACCTGCCTCTAACATTTCTGCAATCATACGTTGAATGATACCTGCCTTTATAAGGCCTGATGTTTGGAGGAACACTTCCTGGAATCAAATGAATAGCATAATCATGATCACAAATAAGTGGGAGTCCTTTGGGAGTTTCAAAAACCTTGGAATGATTGTCCAAGACTTTTTGGAGATCTGCATAAATAGATGATTTTGATGTTGGAACTTCTAGTGAGCATAATTGTGCAATTATGCCTCGTTGTTCTTTCTTTAGAAGCTTTTTTATGACATTAGAGCTTATTATCTTTCTCGGCTTCCCTGCAATACCCCGTAATTCGACTTCCTTTCCTTCTAAAAAAAAATTCAAGAAAAGTTCTTGAAAATTAAAAGCTACCGTCCCCAAAGATTGTAACCATTGTACTCCTAGTACAACATCAACACCTCCCATAGGAATGGAAAGCATTGGACTATTCAATACATATTCCCCCATGCTTAGCTTGATATTATGGCATTTTCCAGAGCAATTTATAGCTCCTCCATTTGCAACCATCACTTTACATTCTAGTGCTGGGTATAGGAAACAATTCAATTCCTTGGCTACCTTACAATGAATAAAATTATGGGTACTACCTGAATCAATCAACACTATTACATTTTTCTTCTTGATATGTCCCTCTATCTTGAGAGTTTGAGGAATGGTAATTCCTACCAATGCATTACACGATATGGTCGGACTCATTTCTTCTTCTTCTAGGGTTGGTTTCTGGTGTATATCCTCTTCTTGTTCATTTTCTTCTTCCTCTTCACAGTCTATGTTAAATAATTTCTTCTCAGCACACTTATGACCTTTAGTGTATTTTCTATCACAACTGTAGCAAAGCCCCTGTTATCTTTTTTCTTCCAATTGCTGTGGTGTCAACCTTGTAGATTGTTGAAATCTAGGAGTAGCAACACTTCCCTCTTTATAGAAGTGAGTGGTAGGCTTCCTTGTCACCATAATTTTACATTCAATTTTTCTTGCCAACCTGACTGCCTTCTGCAATGAATCAGGTTCCAAAACATGAACTTCATGTTGGATGTTATCCTTTAAAGTACCTATGAAGAGATCAATTTTGTGTTCCTCTGGAATATCAATTACCCTTATATTCAATTTTTGGAAGTCCTCAATGTGCTTCCCCCCTAAACCCTTTTGTTTTAGATTTATCAATTGGCTAAAGAAGGTGTTGCTCTTTGTATCCTCATAATGTGCTATCATTTCCTCCATAAAAATTGACCAAGTGACAATTTTCTACGGGAGCAAAGCCATCGATACCATACAAATGTATTTTGTTTCTAAATGTAAAGTTGCAATGTGTACCTTTTGTGTGTTTTGCACATTATTGAGATCAAAATATTGCTCCATCTGTAGTATCCATGTTACAGGATCCTTTCCATCAAACTTCCTCATATCTATTTTTGGAATATGGTGGTTCTTCCCGCCAACATTAGAGTTTATGAAATCACAATTAGCATTTATTTTTTTCTCATCATGAGTTTCCTCTACTATCTTTTCACCATTAGGAAACATTTGTTGTATCAACTTTGTCAAACCTTCCATGTCTGATTTTAGATCATTCTTTATGTTTTCCATCTTTGCTTCCATGTCATCCATCTTAGATTCCATGCCAGCTTCCATGCCATCCATCTTAGCTTCCATGCCATTCTTCAAACCATCCATCTTATATTCCGCGTCTTTCTTCAAAAATTCCATGTCATTTTTTGTTGCTCTTTGCGAGAGCGAAATTTGTTGCACTTGCTCTTGTAATTTTGATATGTCATGTTGCCATTCTTTGTCTTCATGAGTCATATTAGAGCCTTCTAAAGGCTTAATGGGTGTTGAATTATTTTTAGGGGCCATTTGAGAATCCAATATTGATATATATTCTATAATATGCCCTTGGAATCAATTCAACTTGATTCTTCAAACAAGACTTATGCAATTCGGAAAAAAAATACACACCTTTTACTTGCTTTTGAGGAGCTTGATATTGAAATTGACTTATCTCTATAATTGCATATCTTCAATATCTCAAATTAGGCCTTGTAGTAGTCCTATGAAGCTTCTTTCAAATGCCACAGGTCTGACTTGATTTGTATTCTTCAAGACAAATTTATGTCCAATCTCCCACAATGACCTAATTATGGACTGGTTCAGTAGAGCGAACTTGTACGACTTGCCACGTGTTACTTTTTTCTCCTTTGTATCTGAAATTTATAGACAGGAAACTACATTCTGTGTAATTTCAGTCACTTTTTACAGAATTCCAATCCGATGCTCAGAGAGAGAGTTATGAAGCTTTTCCCACAATCACCTCTTTGAGATGAAATTCGGGATCCTGAAAAAGACCTTGCTTCCACATATCATATCTCCAAAACTATTGCGAACCAAGCTCTGAAAATTTGCGACGTTGTTCCTCAAGATTTCAGCTTCGTGCTCTAAAAATTTCAGCTTCTGAACCTTGGTAGAAAAAAAGTTATAGCGAAAATTCTGCGATGAATTTTTTAAGTGAAATTCAGGAGCCTGCAAAAAGACCTAACTTCCACAAATCATATCTCCGAAAATATTGCGAACCAAGCTCTGAAATTTTGTGAAGATTTTCCTCAGGATTTCAACTTCGCACTCTAAAAATTTCAGCTTCTGAACCTTCGTAGAAAAAATTTATAGCGAAAATGCCACGATGACCTGTTTGGAGCAGCGAAACCCTAGAATCCCAAACTTTGATACCAAATGTTGTGAAACCAACTCCAAAAATAGAATAAAAGAGATATCAAAACCTTATAAATAAGCCACTTCAAGGGGGAAACCTCCAATACATTACATGAATGAACAATTCTTGGATGACTCAAATTACAAAACCTCATTTCTATATATAGGAGTCCATGGAGCCACAATGTAATCCTAGTAGGGCCACAATGTAATCCTAGCCGACCTAACAATAATAATTTAAGGGCACAATAATAACAATATGGGGGTTACAAGGGTACAATAATAACAATAAGGGGGTTACACTAACAACAATAAGGGACTATACTAGTAATATAGGGACCTAACAGAAATACATGGAAGTTTTGAAGGAAGGTTTGGCAAGGTTGCTACAAGAAAAGCTTCCTAATGGCGAAAAAGTAGTAGAGGAAACTCATGATGAGAACAAAAGAAATGTTAATCATGATTTCATAAACTCTAATGTTGGATTTAAGACCCACCATATTCCAAAGATAGATATGAGGAAGTTTGATGGCAAGGATCCGATAACTTGGATACTACAAATGGAGCAATACTTTGAGCTTCATAATACGCAAAACACACAAACAGTACGCATTACAACTTTATATTTAGAACAAAATCAGTTTGTATGGTATCGATGGCTTTGTTCTCGTAAACCACTGGTCACTTTGGAAAGTTTTATGGAGGAAATGATAGCACATTATGAGGATACAAATACCAACACCTTCTTTAGTCAACTGATAAATATCAAACAAAAGGGTTCAATGATGGAGCACATTAAGGACTTCCAAAAATTGAATATAAGGGTAAATAATATTCCAGAGGAACATAAGATTGATGTCTTCATAAGGACTCTAAAGGATAACATCCAACATGAGGTTCTCCTTTGGGAACCTGATACATTGGAGAAGGCATTCAGGTTGGCAAGAAAAATTGAAAGCAAAATTATGGCAACAAGGAAGCCTACCCCTTACAACTATAAAGATGGAAGTGTTGCTACTCCTAGACCTCCACAACCTACAAGGTTTACACCACAAAAATTGAAAGAAAGAAGAGAAAAAGGGATTTTCTATAGTTGTGATATAAAATACACTAAAGGTTATAAGTGTGTTGAGAAGAAATTACTTTACATAGATTGTGAAGAGGAGGAAGAAAAGGAACAAAAAACATTAAAAGAAGAGGAAATACACCAGGAACCAACCATAGAGGAAGAAGAAATGAATCTGACCATATCCAGTAATGCATTAGTAGGAATTACCACTCCTCAAACTCTCAAGATAGAGGGACATATCAAGAAGAAAAATGTAATAGTGCTTAATGATTCGGGTAGTACCCATAATTTTATTCATTGTAAGGTATCTGAGGAATTGAATTGCTTCCTATACCCAGCGCCAGAGTGTCAAGTGATGGTGGAAAATGGAGGAACAATAAATTGCTTTGGAAAGTGCCATAATATCAAGCTAACCATGGGGGAATATGTATTGAATATTCCAATGCTTTCAAATCCAATGGGTGGTGCTAATGTTGTACTAGGAGTACAATGGTTACAATCTTTGGGTATGATAGCTTTTAATTTTCAAGAACTTTTCTTGAAAAAAAATTAGAAGGAAAGGAAGTTGAATTGCGAGGTATCGTAGGGAAGCCGAGAAAGATAATAAGCTCTAATGTCATGACAAAGCTTCTGAAGAAAGAACAACCAGGCATCATTGCACAATTATGCTCGCTAGAAGTTTCAACATCAAAAAGTGTTGGACAATCATTCCAAAAGTGTTTGAAACTCCCAAAGGACTCCCACATATTCGTGATCATGATCATGCTATTCATTTGATTCCAGGAAGTGTTCCTCCAAACATCAGGCCTTACAGATATCCTTATGTCCAAAAGAGCGAAATTGACCATATGATTGCAAAAATGCTAAAGGCTGGTATACTTAAGCCTAGTCAAAGTTCTTTTTCTGCTCCAGAAGTATTGGTGCACAAGAAGGATGGATCATGGCGCATGTGTCCGGATTATAGGGAGCTCAATAAGCTCACTATTAATGATAAATTTCTCATTCCTGTGATTGATGAATTATTGGATGAATTACATGGAGCAATTTATTTCACCAAGTTGGATCTTCGTTCAGGATATCATCAAATTAGAATGAAGACTAAAGACATTCCGAAAACATCATTTCGAACTCATGAAGGTCATTATGAATTTTCCTTTATTCCTTTTGGCCTTACAAATGCACCTTCTACATTTAAAGGGTTGATGAATTCCATTTTCAAACCGTTCCTTAGATAATTTGTGTTAGTATTTTTTGATGATATACTAATCTACAGCAGGTCTTGGAAGGATCATGTTCAACATGTTGACAGGGTGCTCAAACTATTGGAGGAGAAACAATTATATGCAAAAAATCTCCAAATGTTTCTTTGGAGTACAGGATGTGGAATATCTGGGTCATATTGTATCTCAGGAGGGTGTTAAGGTAGACCCTAACAAAATTAAAGCCATTAAGGAATGGAAAGTCCCCACAACAATAAATCAATTACGAGGATTTCTCGGGTTAACAGGGTATTATCACAAGTTTGTTAAGAATTATGGGAGAATAGCAACACCTCTAACAAACATTATTGAAGAAAGTAACATTTTCATGGACTCTTGAAGCAACTAAGGCCTTTCAGCATCTTAAAGAGGCAATGTGCCAAGCACTAGTCTTAGCTACGCTAGACTTAGAAAAAACCTTTATTGTGGAATGTGATGCCTCGAGAAATGGAATTGGTGTTCTTTTAATGCAAGAAGGAAGACCCATTGCTTTTGAAAGTCGTCCAATGAAAGGAAAATATTTACATAAAGCTATTTATGAGAAGAAAATGTTGGCAATACTACATGCACTAAAGAAATGGCGACCTTACCTAATGGGAAGACAATTCAAGGTAAAAGTTGATCATGATAGTCTGAAATACTTTTTGGAACAAATAATATCTTTAGAAGAGAAGAAAAATAGGTCACAAAGATGTTGGGTTATGACTTTGAAATCATCTACAAAAAGGGAAGCTAAATGTTGTTGCAGATGCACTCTCAAAAAAGGACGAGGATGTGGAAGCATTTCTTTATGCCATTTCTATTATCCAACCCAATTGGATAACCGAAGCAAGGGAGGAATAGGAGAATGACGAAGAAGAATGGACACTCATTCAAAAGTTGCAACAAGATCCCAATACATCTGATACGTTTAGTTGGAAAAATGATTCCTTATGGTACAAAGATCGCTTATATATTTGTAAGAATTCCCAACTAAAACAAAATAGTCTTTTGGAATTGCACACCTCTCCCTTAGGAGGACACTCGAGATTTTTAAAAACTTACCACGGGGTGAAGAAAGAATTTTTTTTGGATGGCCTTAAATATGATATTCAAAAGTTTGTGGCAAAATGTTTGGTTTGCCAGCAAAATAAAGTAGACAATTAAGACCCTGGGACTGCTACAACCTTTATCCATTCCAAATCAACATTGGGAGGAGGTTTCAATGGATTTTATCACATGTTTACCTAAGTCTGAAGGAAAGAGTGTCATCATGGTGGTAGTTGATAGACTTACCAAGTATGCACACTTTTGTGCATTGTCTCCTCCATTTAAAGCGAGTACAGATGCTACTGCATTTATGGAAACAATTCAAAAGCTACACGGAAACCCAAAGACTATTGTAAGCGATAGAGATCCCATTTTCACTGGAAACTTTTGGACAAAATTATTTTCTTTTTTGTGTACTCAACTAGCTCATAGATCATCTTATCATCCTCAATCCGATGGGCAAACTGAGATAGTGAACAAATGTTTGGAAGGATATCTTCGTTGCTTTGTATCTGATAAACAAACACAATGGGTCAATTGGTCACCTCTGGCTTAATGGTGGTATAACACTTTCACACTGCAGCAAAAATGACTCCATTTATGGCACTTTATGGATATCATCCACCATCCATCACATCATCTTTAAGAGAAATTTCTAAGGTTCAAGCAATGGAAGATCACATCGAGCGTCAACAACAAGTTCTACAACTCTTAAAGGATAACCTAAATTTGGCACAAAATCGAATGAAACAATAGGCAGATCAACATCGCAGCGAGAGAAGTTTTGATGTAGGAGACTAGGTATTTTTACGGCTACAACCATACAAACAAATGTCCCTCAAGCAACCTAAGAAGGATAATAAATTATCACCAAAGTACTATGGTACTTACAAGGTGTTGCAAAATATTGGTACTATGGCATACAAATTGGAGCTTCCTGCATCTTCCCGAGTGCACCCAGTTTTTCATGTTTCATGCTTAAAGAAGCTTATAGGTGACAAACTTTTGGTTCAAAAAATATTGCCAGAACTTGATGAGGAAGAAAAAATCATATTGGAACCTGAAGCAATCACGGAAATAAGAACTTGACAACTACGAAATCGATCAATTTCAAAGTATCTCATCAAGTGGAAGGACTTACCCATTGAAGATTCCACATGGGAGGATGAGAATTTTATACAGAAGCATCCATATTTATTAAAGCGTTGAGGACAACACTTTTTTGAAGGAGAGGGGCATGTTAGGGCCCTATATTACTAGTGTAGTCCCTTATTGTTGTTAGTGTAGCCCCCTTATTTTTATTGTTGTATCCATGTCATCCCCATATTGTTATTATTGTGCCCCATAATAGCCCACTATTGTTATTGTTGTGCCCTTACATTATTATTGTTAGGTCGGCTAGGATTATAATGTGACCCCATGGACTTCTATATATAGAAAGGAGGTTTTGTCGTTTGTGTCATCCAAGAATTGTTCATTTATGTATTGTAAAGGAAGTTGCCCCCTCGAAGTGGCTAGTTTCTAAGGCGTTGATCTCTCTTTTCTTCTATTTTGGGAGCTGGTTTCATATCATTCATTTCATGGATGTTCTAGTAGTTTTGTTGGTTAGTTGCATAGATTGAGATATGGATGATTGTACTCTCTTTTGCTGAATCATTTTATGACAATCTAAAAAGAAGAATTTGGAAGGATTTTTCCCATAGTTGGTTTTGCCCTCGTCTCCGAACAATCATGGTGTCTCTCTGTGTATGTTTTTCTTCCATTGTTCCTTTATGTTCCATTGCATTGATGATGATGTTATTGTTCTTTCTACATAATTGCATATGCTCCTGAATAATGATGTAAATATAAATAATGTTATGATGTTATGGGGTGAAATTAATGTGTTAATGAAGAAATGTAATTATCAAAGCATAGAACATTATAGCCCTATGAAAAATTAACAAGTCCATGACCCTAGGCCCATGTGTCAGATCGATGCTTCCTAGATTGACGATTATGTTTATTTCTGGTAGCATTAGATGTGCTCTAAGTCTCAAATTTTGCAGGGAGGCTTAGGGACATGTATTCCAAAATACCTAAAAATAATTTTGGGAAATTCCACCCAAATGAGGTTTTATTAAAATAATTAATTATTTTTCATGGGAGCCTAAGTCAAAACTTAGGGAATTAAAATAATTAAAGTATATTTATAGAACTAGGTGTGAAACTTCTAGAAAAATACGGAGATCGATTCAATATGATCTAAGTCGTTGATTATGTTTTAATATGGGCCATTGGTTATCCAACAAGAAGATTATAAGAAGGACTTCGATGAGCATTTGGAAAAACACACCGAGTGAGTCTAGAGATTGAATTTCTCAAGTGAGCAATGCAGAGCAACTGAAGGATTTGATCGAGTTGATTTGATTGCAGTGAGGGGCAGTGTTAGTTTTGGTTGGAAGACCTTTTCCTGAGCCAGGAATACATCACAGAGAAGGAAGAGAAGAGGACAAATAAGATGCAGCGTAGGGGTTGCGCAGGGCAGCGCAGTGCCACGTAGAGGTAGCGCTGAAGCCTTGAGGAGATCCAAAGTTTTGCTGAGGATTAGACAGATCCAGTGCCGGAGTGCCGAGGTGTGAGACCGGAGGGGAAAAAGATCAACATCCAGCCTGCAGAGTGACCAACAGAAGGAGTTGGTGTAGTCCCCAGCCAGAGTGATGCGATTTTGCGTAGAGGCAGCACAAAGGCAGTGTGGAGCTATCCATTTCAGTGTTGGGTCAGTGCCAGATTTCTAGTGTTAGTGTGAGATAATCCTCACTAATTCTCTGTTAGTCAAATTCTTTGTGGATAGCCAGATTTGGGCATCTAGTTGTATTCAAAAACTTCTACTTAATAATAAAAACCCTCAGTTGTTGCACAGGTTTTCCCAGGGACTTAGTCTAAAAATAACGGTGTCATGTGCGTCTAATTTTCTTGCTCAGACCTTGTTTCCGCATTTATTTTCCACAGTTTAATTAGTGAAGGTTGCAGTGTATTTGTTTCAATATTTACTTGTAGAACATAGTAAATAACTTGCATAATATATCAAGTAGGAGAAGTAATATCAGTTTGCTGCAATAGGATTTTGGGAGTTAGGAATTTTGACAAATTATCCATAATTCCACACTATCCATTCTCCCAGAGCTCTGATATAGCTGAGATGGTGAGGCTAATATATCGAATACACTGATATAACAACTTGTCGATATGCCAACATAACTGATATGGCTGATATGGCGATATGGTCAATACCCTTTGATATGTCGATATGGTGCTATCTCATTGTACCATTAGGATAAGGTACCAAGGTCTTCGCAAATCAATATAATTGCAAACACTTAGAACTTTCGAGGGGATAATAGGCAAGTGACCAACTCATCAAGCCGCCCCATACCTCTGTAACCCAGTCTATCTTTGACATGTGTCAGGCGCTAACACATCCTCCCCCACCTAGCACGACTGATTTGGATCTCGAGATATCAAGATATCATATATCTCCAAGGTATAGTCCCTCACAAAGTCCCAATATGTTGATATGTCAATATGAAATATCAACATGCCACATCAAGCTACAACATCCGACCACCACCTGACATATGAAAAACAATAATGTGTCTATTGCCACATGGCACTACTGACGTGTGTTACTCACTGATATTTGTACAACTGTCACACCCAACATATAAGTTTCGTACACATCGCCTGGCCACATCATCATCTGTGACACCATCCCTCAAATCTCTTGGTGCTTAGAGACTCTAATTTATCCGATGTTCTGAGGTTCTAAAGTCTCGTTGTTGTCACTTGATGTGCCTAGTTGAAAAAATATTGTAGTCAACAGACAAGTTGTCGCTCAATCCCATGCGATACTGAGCTATTCCCATACCGCACACTTTAAACTCTCTTGGGGGCCCAATATGTCGATAAGCCCCCTTTTCGGATAGCTCTTGGTCACAACCCTTGTGTTGGCCATGTGACTTGTTAGGGTCGAGGCCTCCAAAAGTCTAAATTTCCAATAAGGTCCAATGTTTATGCACAATTCTCTTTCTAATTTTATGAACTCTCCAATTGCTTCCAAGGCCAAATCTATTATTTTATTTTACCAAGGCAACTCCAAGCCTCCTCATTTCAATTACTTGTGCTAGGAGTCCATGTGCTAATGTGTCTTCATAGAGGTATGAAGCCTAAATATCCCATCATCCTATAGGTTAACTCCACCATCTGTATAATAGTAATACAACATGACAACTTTCATGAAACAATAAATAGATGCATCCAAGGCTAACCATCTCAATTTACAAACATACAGTTCACAAAGGTCACAATTAACATAAAATAAAGGTTTTGGTTTCACACAACATCCATATTCATAAAAATAAGCATACCAACATTCAAGTCGATTGAACATTACACTCAAATCTCAACTTACCAATGCATGCATGAACAATAAATCCAACGTAATAGTTAAACATGAAGTATTGAACAACATTTATAGTTCACATACAAGGAAGAAATATACTTATTTGTTCCTCTTAAAATTATTGGAAACTAAAGAATGGATTACCAATCTCCACCTAATCATAGGCACAACTACACTACAAATTTCTTGTAGCTAGCCACCCAAAGCTAGATTTGTTATCTGAAGAATGCTTCACTCAGGATATTACACCAAAGGGTTACTTCAAGGGATATTGGATGAAGACCAATCTCCTTCACCGATTCAAAAACAAGGATGACACTTCTTAGGCACTAAGTTTGGGCTAAATACATAATACAATATGGCCACTAAGGGATGACACAATGCAATGGGACACCCCTTCACTGTGTCCTATTGTTTCCTCGGTGATCTTCCTTGCATCCAGTGCCACATACACAAATACAATCAAATAACACAGTTCTTCTTGGTCTACCCAACTCAGGGAAAGGAATTTGTCATTGGTTTCGTCAATATGATATTTGAAACCAAATGAATTAATGTTGGAATGGCCCTTTTTGAGCCTTTGGGCACTGTTGGGTGATTGGAGGGGTGGTGATTACCCTTTCCTATTATTTTCAAAATTATGTGAATACTTCAGGGTTAGACCCAAAGGACATGTATTTTCGGGTCCCTCTTTTTATTTAGGATTGTCTGATAGAATTTTGTGTTGTGTACTCTTGCAATCTCAGCTCTGAGCAAGGTCACCTTTGTTGAATTTTGTAGCTATGTGCAGTCTTCATAATGTATCATCTGTACTAGTAATGATGAAATGAAGATTATATTTGTAAAAGAAAAATATATATGAAGCATGTTATTCATACTTGCAAGAGAAAGAAATTATTTATTTGATTTAAAGAGCAAAAATAAAAATTTGAATTTTTGTATTTGCCACTACAAGTGACCAAGTTGGCCCTCCAAGAGACCAATCGAACTTCCCAGGAGAGACACCCTTTTGCATGGATGAAAGACTATAAATTAAGCCTATTCACTCTCCTCAAAAGGCAAGCCTCATATCATCAATATATCTTTGTTCTTGTACGAAGTAGACAAGGGAGTTCAAGGATGAAGATCAAAAGGAAATACTTGCTCGCTCTAGCAAACCAAGTGGTTGAATTCTGTGTAAGTTTGTAAGGTGTGTCTCTATGTGATAGAGTGTGAATTTCCTATGGAAGAGTGCGAAGTTATGAGGCATAAATTCTATGGTGAAATTCAAATTTCTGAGGTTGACACAAAGTTTGAATCTAAACCCTCTTGAGACCTTGTTTCTATGGCATATCTCTATGGTATAGTGTGAATTCTGAGATAGATTTGCTATAAGTTTTTATGCTCTCTTGGAGAAAGATGGATTTGAAGGGCTCCCTCACATTAGAAGTCATATATATCTCTTCTTAGAACTATTTAGTAAACCCTATAAATTTAAAAATTCTTGATAATAAAGCTCTAGGGTTTGTGGATAAAACCCTAGAATTAGTCCTAATTCAATATTTCAATTGAAAGATGTAACCCTAGCTCGTAAAAGGAAGGAATTACATCATTTGCAAGAAGGATTAGATCAAGAGGGAGATGATATATATATATATATATATCAAAGATAAGTATCTTATATCTCCATTGTTTGATTATTGTTGTCATTTCAGTTAGTCTCTTGTCTTTGTGTTCTTTGCTTGGTTGTAATTTTTTTCCATGGCCTCCTAGTGAGGATTGCCAGTACATAGCAAAGGATGCCACAACTTTGAAAAACAGATGGAAGAAGTGAAAGAACAAAGTAAAGCAGGAGGACTTTCCCATAATCATGACTTATTGTACCAAATGAGATCTGAACTCAGGAGAAATCAGATCATCAAGATTGAAGTATGCTTTGATCATGGTGTCTACAAATAGATGGTTCTTCTAGTAAGAGGGAGAGGATCATGACAACAACAAAAATCTGTGACGTGAGGTACACTTCTATTATCATTGCTTTTTTAAGATTACACCAAGTTGATGCAGACAATGCTTTCCTCAATAATTGAGGAAGAAGAAGTGGAGATAAGAGCTACATCAAAGAGGGAGCTGACCTATGAGTTTGAGATGTTGGATTTGATAGTTGATACACTTAAAGACAATAGTTGAAAAGGGATCAACTTGAACTACCACAAAAGGACATGTCTCAGTCTGAAAGGGAGCACCTAGTTTGAAAGCATTTGTGATCGAGTGAACGGAACATAAAAATTTACGGTTGAGTCAAGATGTGTTGCTCAACATGTGTTACCAAGATGGTACAGTTGGTACAGCTGCAGACTTAGTTAGGGAAAAGATTGTTAAAGGAAGAAAGAATTTGTTGCTTCAATTTGTGCTCTGTTACAATTTTCTTGGATAAGCATGAAGCAGGCATCTATTGCACTTAGTATGGCAAAGGAAAAATATATTGTAGTTGGATTGGCAAGTTGAGAAGCAGTATGACTTCTGAGGCTACTTGCTGGATTATTTTTTATCAGGTGTTGGTGGTAACCATGATGACAAGTAAAATCACTTATCAATTCATTGGTGTTGAAGGGAGCTATGAAGCTTCAATACATCTCCACCGATGAACAAATTGTTGATATTATTACAAAGCCTATTTCTAGATGGAAGTTCGTGTACTTTTCAGACAAGCTTGGGCTCGTGGAGAACACCTCTTATTGAGAGGGAAAGTTGATGAGACACCATTATGAATGGACATTATCCCTATGTTTTCACAACCTTGGTTGGAGAATGGTTCGATATTTTCCCTGTGTCATTATGACCTTGGTTGGAGAAGTTCTCCCTATGTCATTATGACCTTGGTTGGAGAGTGGTTTGACATATTAGATAACACCATGGACTAACATTCTTCATGTGTCATGTACTTTGACATGATTAGGGAGGCTATCTTGTGTAAATTACATAGACCTTGACTGAAGAATGATTTGGCAGACTAACATTATTCCTATGTCACTTTGACCTTGGTTGGAGAATGGTCTGATAGAAAACATTCTCCTTGTGTCACTTTGGCCCTGGTTTGATGAATGGTCTGACATAGGATATTCTCCCTGTGTCGATTAGACCCTGGTTGGAGAATATTCCTAGAAGTTGCTCAGATCTCTTTCTAGAGTGAGCAGGAGCCTCCCATCATCATGCTCGGATCTCTTTCTAGAGTTAGCTCGTTTGTAATTTATGAGGCCTCTGGTGTTTCAAATAGACTCTGTCTATAGTTGTTTGATGTGAACCATGATTATGTTAATGTTGGTGATTTTGATATTGATGATGACACTTATCTTAATGTTGATATTTTCTTAATCCATTTATCAGTGAGAGGGAGCATTGATGTGACATCAATAGGGACATGGCTTGGATTGTGGTGACAACAGGAGCATAACCCAGATTGTTGATGAGATAACATGAGGTACGAACATTCTAGAGAGAATGGTCTTTGAGGCTCAGACACTTATGAAATGGGTACCTCTTTAGCATCATGGCCTAGAGTGAGGCCTTTGGATTTGGGACAGAGATTTCCTTAGGGTTTCACAATGAGTGATTGGAAACCCTGAACTAGTCAGAGCACCTGAAGTGAGGCGCCCATCGGATCATGGTGACTAGTTGAGTGCGTACCATTGGTTAGGAGAGCTAACGTAGATTGTGGTACTTATTGATGATGTTGATATAGGCCAAGGGTGCTGACATAGATGATGATGTTATTGATGAGTTGAACCTTTCCTTAGGGAGATCATGTATACAAAGAACATCTAGATAGTTCTTATAAATACTTGTCTAACTAAGAGGGAGTGTTAAATTTTGTAGTTATGGTTAGTCTTCATAATGTATCATTTGTACTTGTAATGATGTAATGAACATTCTACTTGTAAAGAAAAAATTATATGAAGCATGTTCTTCATGCTTGCAAGAAAAATAAATTATTTATTTGATTTAAAGTACGAAAAATGAAAAATTGTTTTTTTTATTTGCCACCACAAGTGACCAAGTCGGCCCTCTAAGAGACACACCCTTTCGCATGGATGAAAGGCTATAAATTAAGCCTATTCTCTTTCCTCAAAAGGCAGACCTTGGATCATCAATATATATGTATATCTACTTTGTATAAGAACATATATATATATATATATATATATATATATGTTCTTATACAAAGTAGACAAGGGAGTTCAAGGACAAAGATCAAAAGGAAATACTTGCTCGCTCTAGCAAACCAAGCAGTCGAATTCTGTACAAGTTTATGAGGTGGATCTCTCGGTGAAAGTGTGAATTTTCTATGGAAGAGTGTGGAGTTTTGAGGCATAATTTCTGTGGTGACATCTGAATTTCTGAAGCTGAGACAGAGGTCGAACCTTGACCATCTTGAGACCTTATTTCTATGGCATATCTCTATGGTACAATGCGAATTCTGAGATATATTTGCTATATGGTTTCCTGCTATCTTGGAGACCTTGTTGCAGAGATCTTTGTGGAAAGAATTGTGGAGGGATGACTTGGTCCTTAATGGCTGGTCATCTTGTTGGTTAGTTGACTTCGATGTTTCTCTTGTTGCATTGATTCTCTAAGGAGGGTTGACTTGGTCCTTAATGATTGGTCATCTTGTTGGTAGGTTGACTTTGATGTATCTCTTATTGCATTGATTCTCTAAGGGTTGGCTAGGTTTTCCCCCCATTATGGGTTTTCCCAGGGTAAAATCTTCTTGTCTCTTTGTGCACTACGATCTCTATTGCTCTAGTGCTTTCTATGGTAGAATTTTTGAATGTATAATTGATTAATGATATCTTAAAAGAAAAATTAATAATATACATCGTTGGAAGTAACTATCAAGTTTTAGAAATAAGTACTTGCATCTAATGTACTGGAAAAAACAACCTTTGGGATTGGATAGCCTCATTACTCCTAGCCACAAATGGGATTGTTGGGGGGGATTTTACCATGAGTGGAGTGGGATGGTGACCATTGTGATGGCAAGGGTTTTATGATCAATGACTTGGAGAAACAATGTTGGTGTAAGTATAAGAACTCTCTTCAGCTTTTTGGTCTCAATTGGAAAAAAAAAGGTGTTGAGATTCAACAAGATGATGAGCTTAGTGAAAAGAGTCGCCTTCACTAAGTGGGCCCACAGGGTATTTTTGGCGTAAGTCTATTTTTAGACTATGTCTAGTTTTAGACATGGTGATCATATTTCAAAAGTTGCAGGATGCTATTTGTGGATGGTTGGTCAAGTTGGAAAAATAGATGAAATTATATTTTTAGAATATTGGGCGAAGTCTATTTATAGATTGTCGATCTAAAAATAGAAGTGTCGATTATTATTAGCTCTTAATAATAATCTGACAATAAACATCAACTTATTCTCTTGGAGAACTTAATTTCAGTGCACAGATTTGGCAAATCAGTGGGCTGAAGGAATTACGCAATTCCTAGGGTTTACTGGTGGTTCATGCATGGAGGACTCAGTTAGAACTGAAGTGGAAAAGTTATGACAAAGTTGGAAGAGTAGTTCATGGAAATGTTATTTAGTTTAAATCAATTATTGGAGTTAAACTCAGTTGAGCTAGTTGTATCTAGTCTAACTAAATGATACACTAGTGAGAGTGGAGTGAATTAACTAGTTAATTAATTCACAAATAATAACTCATTAATCAACTGAACAATATATTAGTTAACTACAGTGCATGGCAATTCCAGTGGAGGCCCAGTGGAGAGATAGGTGAAAGGGCAAGATGGACTATCTGTTGTGACTATAGTGATGCATTGATTGCACCACACACACATTGGAGTTGCCAATGAAGATTGCGCAGTCAAGGCAAGGGTAATTCGAATTCATTCAGAGCTATTCTTCAGCAGGGATTGCGCAGTGGAGGCAGGCTAGAAGGTGGCAAGAAATCAGTGCATGGATTTGCAGATTTCGAATTCATTCAGAGCTATTCTTCAGCAGGGATTGCGCAGTGGAGGCAGGCTAGAAGGTGGCAAGAAATCAGTGCATGGATTTGCAGATTTCTTCTGATTAGTGTGTGACGATTATAGTGTACCGAGAGATTGATGTACTAAGCTTTGTATGAGATTGTTACATGATCTCCATGATACATAATATCTGATAGTTGGGGTTTTCAGCTTCAGGCTTTCTCGTTAAACAACTGTGTTATGTGCGATTGTTTTTATTGCTTCATAAGTTTGCAATTGATTTTAATTTCCACAACAGATTAACAGTGGAAGGATTCTGTATTTAGCAAGAAGATAATATTGTTAGATTAGGAGAATCTGGATATATGCATGCATCTTGTATATAATTTCTACATGGTATCAAAGCAGTGTTAATTCTTGAAGATTGCAATTATGAAGAATTGTTGAGCTTGTGCTGGTGGACAATTCGAAATTGCTTCATAAAATTCTTGGTGCGACAGTTGAGTATACATTGAAATGTCTTTCAATGGGTTGCGATTGGAGTATGTCCTTGATGGGAGCTCGAATTACATAGCCTGGAAGGATAGGATGGAGGCGGTGCTGGAGGATAATGGACTGAAGGAGTTCATCGATAGCGATGTTCCTAAGCAGGGATGTAGCGATGCTGCATTACTTGACGCATGGCAAAAGAAGGTAGCAAAGACAAGAAGAATTATGTTGGAAGGTGTGAAGGACCATATTGTGTCCAGCCTTCACAGGAAAGCCACTCCATTCTTAATGTGGAAGGACTTGACAAATTTGTTCCAAAGCAACAGCAACCAGAGGAAGTTGGCGCTAAAAGACAAGCTCAAAAAAATAAAAATGGAGAAGGGCGATAGTATTCCAAAATATCTCACGAAGTTTGTCCACTATAGAGATGAACTGGTAAGTGTGAGGATTATTGTTGATGATGAAGACTTGGTGAGCTTGGCTCTCCTTGGGCTTCCAAATATTTGGCATAGCTACGAATACTCTGTCAATGGACGGGAGAAACCGTCAGGATGGGAGCGACTTTGGTCGGATCTTATGCAGGAGGAGAGAAGGCGGGTACCAGGGATGGCTCTTCATCGAAGAATGAAGATGAAGAGAATTGTGATTTGGCTGCCAAAGCAAGGAAAGGGAAGGGGAAGAAATTTCCTTCAAAATCCGAAGCTAAAGGCAAGAAGCAGGATTTGTCCAAAGTGAAGTGTTTTCACTGTCATGAACATGGGCATTTCGCCACTAATTGCCCACAAAAGAAGAAGAACAAGAAAGCTGCTGGAGTTGCAGCTGGAGAGGCCTTAGCCTCACAATTTGAACTTGATTTCTCTTTTATCGCATGCTTGGTTTCAAGCTATATAGGATCGGTGTGGTATCTTGATAGTGGTGCGTATTTCCATATGATGGGAGACAAGGAGTTGTTTAGTGACTTGAAGGAGAAGGACCTTCAAATGCTTATAGAGATGGGTGACGATGGTCGATACAGTGCGACTGGCATTAGGACCATTACCTTTGAGAGGGAGTCTGGTAATCCATTCTTTTTGAAGGATGTTATGCATGTTCCAGGTCTGAAGAAGAACTTGGTCTCGGTCTCAATGTTGGAAGACAAAGGTTATGATGTTGTTTTTAGTGAGGGAAAAGCCTTCCTTCGACATAAAACAACGGGTCAAACCAAGAAGATAGGGATTCGAGTTAAGAATCTCTACAAGCTAGAGGTAGATGGCTGCGCTGTAATGGTGGGCAAAGCAGAAGAAGTGGTGAGCCGGGATGAGGGCGAATTATGGCACAGGAGATTGGGCCATCTTCACCATGGCGCTTTGAAGATTTTGCAACAGATTTCTACTGGACTTCCCAAGCGTACTTTTGCGCAGTCAAATCAGTGCAAGGGATGTACTATGGGTAAGTTTGTGAAGACCACCTTTCATGAGAAGGAGAACCGTGCTTTGGTGATCCTGGAGAGAATTCACATAGACGTGTGTGGACCTTTCTCGGTTGCTTCAACGATAAAACACAGGTATTATATTATATTTTTTTATGACTATTCTCATAGATGTTGGATATTCTTCATGTAGAAGAAGAGCGAAACGTTCTCAAAGTTCTGTGAGTTCAAAGTATTGGTGGAGAAGGAGTCGGGGAAGCAAGTGAAAGCTCTACAGAGCAATAATGGTGGTGAATACATCTCGGGCGAATTCAAAGACTTCAGTATCAAAGAAGGAATTCGAAGAGAACTCATAGCGCCTCATAACCCACAACAGAATGGGGTCGCTGAGAGGAAGAACAAAACGATCGTGGGTGCTGCACGAGCGATGCTGCATGACCAGGGCCTACCAATGCACTTGTGGGCAGAAGCATGCAACACTGCGGTTTATGTGCAAAACCATTGTCCTCATAGAGTACTTGGCATGAGTACACCTGAAGAAGCTTTTATTGGTAAGAAGACTAATATTTCTCATTTGACAAAGGACACCAAGAAGAAGCTAGAGCCGACTGCAGAAGTTGGGATATTTGTGGAGTACATAGAAACACCCCATCATTATTGTGTGTATTTTCCAGACAGTCAGATGACTGTGGTGCGACGGGATATAAAATTCAATGAGGTGAAAGCCGTGAAGTTGTCGCTTGAGAGGGAGCTACACTTGCATGCAGAGGAGGAACTTCTTGTTCCCAAAGATGAGCCTCTAGATGTGGATCAGCCACAGGAGGAGATTCATGGAGTGGAGGAGTCCACTCATGCAAAACCAAACATCAGACATGGCGGAAAGCGTACCACAGAAGCTGAGAAACTACGGCACAGAATGTAGGAGTCCCTACATCACAACGCAGACAAAGACAGTCACCTGATCGATTTACTGGATACATGGCTCTGATGAGCAAGTGTATCATGACAGAGCCATATTCTTTTGAAGAAGCAATGCAGGAGCCCATATGGGTAGATGCCATGGTGGAGGAGTATGACTCCATTGTCAGAAACAATGCTTGGGAGATTGTTCCAAGGCCAGTGGGAAAATCAGTTGTAGGATCAAGATGGATCTGCAAGGTAAAGAAAGCCGCTGATGGGAGCGTCGAGAAGTATAAGGCAAGATTTGTTGCCAGAGGCTTCTCACATATCGAGGGGATTGATTACGAAGAAACCTTTGCACCTATCGCACGGTATTCTTCCATAAGGACCATCCTTGCTCTCTCAGCGCAGATGGGTTGGCACATTCATCAGATGGATGTGAAGACTGCGTTCCTTAATGGGATCATTGAGGAATAGGTGTACATTGAGCAGCCTTAAGGATTTGAGATCTACAACAGCGAGTCACATGTGTGCAGGCTCAAAAGAGCGTTGTATGGGCTGAAGCAAGCACCATGTGCTTGGTACACTCGGATCGACAGTTATTTCACTGGACTTGGCTTCACCAAGAGTGACGCAAATGCAAACCTATACCAAATTGTGGTGGAGGGTAAGCTTTTAATCATTGTTCTTTATGTTAATGATTTAATACTAACGAGTGATGAGCAATGGATACACTCATGCAAGGCAGATCTTGCAAAGGAGTTTGAGACGAAAGATTTGGGCCTCCTTCATTATTTCCATGGATTGGAAATATGGTAGTGGGAAGGTGAACTGTTTGTGTCTCAAGGCAAGTATGCCTGGGAGATACTGGAGAAGTTTCACATGCAACGCTGCAAGCCTATCGACACTCCTCTTCTAGGAAATTGGAGGAAAGAGGATACCACATCGGCAGAGGTAGTGGATGCCACTTTTTATCGACAGTTGGTGGGTTCGCTCATGTATTTAGTTAATACAAGACCGAACATATGCTATGCGGTGAACCAGCTTTCACAAGCGATGGTTAAACCTACCAAGCTCTTTTGGAAGGCAGGAAAGCATGTCCTGAGGTATCTCAGGGGCACATTTGAGTATGGCTTATGGTACAGACAGACGGATGAGGTGAAGTTGCATGGCTTCACGGATGCAGATTGGGCAGGCAACCCAACAAACAGAAAGAGCACATCAGGAGGGATTTTCAGTATCAGATCTATGACAGTTTCTTGGTACAGCAGGAGACAAAGATCTGTGGCACTCAGTTCAGCAGAAGCAGAATACATGGCAGCGAGTCAAGCTGCATGTGAGGCTATCTGGATGAAGACGATCCTGGTTGGTTTGTTCGGTTCACATTTAGATCCTACAGTGATACATTGTGATAATCAGAGTTGCATTAAACTCTCAATTAATCATGTGTTTCATGATAGATCTAAGCATATTGATATCCGGTATCATCATATCAGAGATTGTGTGCAGCGGAAGATCATGTTGCTTCAGTACATTCCTACGGAGGATCAGGATGCAGATATTCTGACGAAGGCACTCGGCATGAGCAAATTTGAATACCATATAGGCAAGATCAGGGTGAAGGATAATCCCTATCTTGTTGAGAGGGAGTGTTGAGATTCAACAAGATGATGAGCTTAGTGAAAAGAGTCGCCTTCACTAAGTGGGCCCACAGGCTATTTTTGGCGCAAGTCTATTTTTAGACTGTCTATTTTTAGACATGGTGATCATATTTTAGAAGTTGCAGGATGCTATTTGTGGATGGTTGGTCAAGTTGGAAAAGTAGATGAAATTATATTTTTAGAATATTTGGCGAAGTCTATTTATAGATCGTCGATCTAAAAATAGAAGTGTCGATTATTATTAGCTCTTAATAATAATCCGACAATAAACATCAACTTATTCTCTTAGAGCACTTAATTTCAGTACACAAATTTGGCAAATCAGTGGGCTGAAGGAATTACGCAATTCCTAGGGTTTGCTAGTGGTTCATGCATGGAGGACTCAATTAGAACTGAAGTGGCAAAGTTATGACAGAGTTGGAAGTGTAGTTCATGGATTTGTTATTCAGTTTAACTCAATTATTGGAGTTAAACTCAGTTGAGATAGTTGTATCTAGTCTAACTGAATGATACACTAGTGAGAGTGGAGTTAATTAATTAGTAAATTTATTCACAAATAATAACTCATTAATCAACTGAACGATACAGCAGTTAACTACAGTGCATGGCAGTTCCAGTGGAGACCCAGTGGAGAAATAGGTGAAAGGGCAAGATGGACAATCTGTTGTGACTATAGTGATGCATTGATTGCACCACACACATATTGGAGTTGCCAATGAGGATTGCGCAGTCAAGGCAAGGGTAATTCGAATTCATTCAGATCTATTCTTCAGCAGGGATTGCGCAATGGAGGCAGGCTAGCAGGTGGCAAGAAATCAGTGCATGGATTTACAAATTTCTTCTGATTAGTGTGTGACGATTGTATTGTACTGAGAGCTTGATGTACTAAGCTTTGTATGAGATTGTTACATGATCTCCATGATACATTATATATGATAGTTGGGGTTTTCAGCTTCAAGCTTTCCCGTTAAACAACTATGTTATGTGCGATTGTTTTTATTGCTTCATGAGTTTGCAACTGATTTTAATTTCCGCAAAAGATTAACAGTGGAAGGATTTTGTATTTAGGAAGAAGATATATATTGTTAGAACAGGAGAATCTGGATATATGCATGCATCTTGTATATAATTTCTACAAAAGGGGCTTGACTATGGTGGTTGTGTTAATTTTTAATATCAAAAAAAATTTAATTTTCCTAGAAATTTATTTTATATCCAGAAAATGTTTCACCCAGTAAAAATATTTTGTAAAAACTAATGAAAATAAATACACTAGCATTTTAACTTTAATAAAATCTGCAGTGGAAAATAAATGGAAAATCAGGCACAAAACACAACAGAAAACCATGCCCAACAAATTCTCACTTTCTATTACATAGCCTCCATTAACAAGGAAATCGACCCACAAAGAATACATAGAAAATACGACAATGGAACCTAACAACTTGACCCCCTCAAAGATTTAATGTGCAAATGCTCTGGCTATTTTTTTCACAATTTCATCCCACTTGTACCAATTCAGCCTCCCAATTCTAGCTTAAACCCTCACAGGCTCACTCAAATCATGGCTTTCTTTCTAGAACTAGGCCTCTCAAGTTTTAACCTCCACACAACACACACTCGACCTCCTTAACAAACAAGTCTTAGCCCTCCTCTTATGCGCTTAACCTGCAAACTTGTGCTCCAAAATTCCTGCAATTGCACACTTTTCACTTCTCAATCTTGAGTCTCTCACCCACTTGAAAAAAAATCACTCCCAATCAATGATGTGTCTTCACCTCTCTCTTAGGATTCTTTTATAATTTTCATTGATCTAGATCTTAACTTCTAGATCTCCTAAGTGATGGATGGCTAAGATTAGAACATAAGCCTCACTTGAAATCAACAATTGAGATTAGATCTAAATCACTTAAATAATTAAATTATTTATCACTATAAACTAGGCTAGTAGTCAACATTAATTAATAAAATAATTAATATACTTTTCCTAAGTTAACTTAGGAAAGAGATCATAAAAGTCACCTACTCCTCATGACCAATAATGTAAAGAGGTAATATGACATCTTCTTCCTACTTGACACTTAGCCTATGCAAAAGCACCTGCCTGAGCTATTAACATCAACAAGTTGGATCACTTGGACCAATTATAGGAGTAAGACAAGGTTCAGATGTAATAAGATTGTTTTATGGTCCTTAGAGAGAGATAAACTTTTTAGCCAAGCTTCATCCTGTGGATGTTTTGATGAATGTGGCCGAGTTGAATCATCTTCTGATTCAAACTCTAGTTTCCTTGGGCCCATTTAGCTAACTCATCACCTTCTTCAACGTTTACACTAAATGTGTCCCAAGTAGAGTCAATGGATTTTTTAACCCTTGTTTGCAGGGTTTGGTACATATCCCCTTGGCCTTTAGTTGTTGTGTGTCATATTGCTAAGTTCATGAGAAGTTAGGGTGTGAAGATGGCACAAAAGAGAAGGAAGGATTTGAGGTTGACTCAACAAAGACTAAAGGAGGTTTGCATTTTCCTTGAAGAAGACATTTATAGTGCGACTCTTAGAGAGGAATTTATGAAGATGGACATCGTGATGTGATAAAGTGAGGAGCACATTACTAGGGGTGTTCAGGGTCACTCACACCTTAAATATATGTGGGAGGGTGATCAGGGGTCCAAGTTCTAGTTTGTCTTCCTTAACCACAAGGTGGTTGGTTTATGTAGCTCTAATGATTCTTTAACTAAGGACCCTACTAAAGTTCAAGATATGCTTGGTTTGATTGATGTGGTTCCTCAACGCAATATACTTTCAATCTAGTGGATTGTTCATTTCCTTGAAGGTTTTATGCCCTAACAAGGTTCTCTTAGGGATCAAATGCTTTTAACTCAACATTTGGGTAGAGTTCAAGGGGTATTTGGCTTATTTCACATTATCTCAACTCCACATTTATTCCAAGTGACAAGTTTACTCGTCTTTAAGGGCATTTGTTAATTTGGAGATTTGTTGCATTTATATGCTAATGGCATGGCAAGGGAGTTGGGCAAGGTGGGATCTAGCTTATGGGCCGATTTGAAGCTGCATGGAATAGAGTAATTGTGATGTGGAGGTGTCTTGCTTCCAAGTATGCAAATTGAGCAAGAAGGTTAGTTTCTTTTGGAGAGGATTGTGGGACCTTGGTACTCACTTTGGGGAGGAGTTGCACCCTCTTCCTCAGGGGTGTGGTCTTCTCACCATGGATCATCTCTCAAGTATGGAGTTGTGATCCCTTATTCTGAAGTCTAAACTATTTAAAATGAACATTGATATGCCAGGGCCATTTTGGAGGAACCAAGTCTGGAGATTTGGTCATCCTTTAGTATGAATCCTAATGTATGCAATTAGCTCTTCATCAAAGACATACTCTCTCTCCAATCCTTAATGCACATTGGCTAATTAACGATTTGGAGGAGCATTGGGTTCATTTGTTTCACAATGTTTCATCTATTTGGCTTTCTAAAAAGTTGTGGGTGTTTTCCTGGCTAGTGATCTATCAAGGGATTCCATCCAAGGCTAGGTTGGCTAAGAATGGTCTGTCTGATGACTGTTTTCTAGTTTACCAATTTCTCGACATTGTCAAGCATATTTTTGGGAGTGCTAGCTCACCAAGAGTTGTCTTTTGAGGATTAATATTTTCTTACTTCAAGGCTGGTTCCATTGGAACATTGCTTTGCTAAGTGATTTCTACTCTCTTGTTTATGACGTTCTTGGGATTTGGCATTGTTTATGGATCTTGATCTTGTTTGTTCTATGCAAACTTAGGTGCAAGCTTGTATTTACCCAAGGGTTCTTTGTTAGCCCTCAGTTCTATGTGGAGAGATGACGTTTACTATCAGATTTTGGCAAAGGGAGCCATGCTAATCAAGGATGCCCAATCTTTGGATCCCACAAAATATTTTGATTTCATTTTGGCTTTAGAAGCTTCTAGAAAGAGTTTATAAAATTCATTCCTTATACGAGTGTTGAAAATATCTGCAATATATCGCCAACATTGTGATATGTCATGATTCTCTGAGTTTGATGATATTATCAGCATAAAAAAAATTGTCTCTTTTTTTCAATTTTTAAATATATTAGCAAAATATTGCAAAAAATTGGAAAATAACAGTTGACTCGACAGATGTTTGGATTTTTTTGTTCGAATGGAAAAGGGAAAGCAGGGAATTGAGAACAAAGGGAATATACACATACATTTGCCCATAAAATGGTTAGAGGGAGGGGGTTGCTTTAGATGTTTAAAATTTGAAATATATTGAATATTTTTATATTTTTAATGTTTGATGATATATTCCCCAATCTTGCCAATACAATTCTTTCTGGACACTCAACAATATATTCACTGACACAATGTTAGCAACATTGGCATATTCTTTCTGGACACTCAACAATATATTCACTGCTAACATTGGCATATTCTTTCTGGACACTCAACAATATATTCACTGCTAACATTGGCATATTCTTTCTGGACACTCAACAGTATATTCACTGACACAATGTTGGCAACATTGGCATATACCCTTCTATCTTTTGCATTTTTTATTGTAAATATTTTTCTATAAATATAAGATGTATATTTTGAGAAAAGAACAAGCATCCGAATGCCCAGAAAAAATGAATCACCTAAAATAAGGATAAGAACACAGAAGACCAACAATATTGAAGGTGCATTCTGACTATACAATGCCTGGATAATTACGTAATTTTCTTTGTGAATCAACAATGCCTATAATATACACCGGTACATTGAATTTTGCTTTCATGGCATAATGAATTGGCTGGCCATGGTTGAATACAAGATTTTCAAGGAAGAAGAAAATCATGAAAAACTAAATACAAATTACCAAAGGCTTTGTGAAATGGACAAGATATTTAAGTCCATATCAACATAACAACAATGACTAATGATAGAAACAATGCAGCACAAGTGACAACAATTGCCCCAAAAGCCTGATCACCAAAAAGAAAAAAAATTAGGTGTTTCTATAATATCAGAAATTAAAACAAAAGGGAAATATAAATATTAAGGGCATTATATAGCTACTCATTTTGCGGCCAAGATATGTTGATTACCATTCCTCTAGACTTGAATCTAAACTGTGTAGTAACCCAAGATAAACCTCTATCAACAGAAGGAGCTAGTGCAAGAGCCCTGCATGCACCAACAATATCCGTGTCCATAAACCCCCTTTATTTCGTGTAGCATATCTCAATCATATATATTTTATTAGTGATACGTATGGCATTAGAGCATTCTAATTCATAGCAAATATCACCCAGCATATATCATATCAAGAAAAAATAGAAATAGATCTTCATGGAAAACATGATTCATTGAAAAAGCCTACCCTCCAGCTCTAAAGGGTTTAGAGACCTGGCTTCCTGCCCAAACCATTGCCAAAATTTTCAATAATCTGCAGAAATACATATTATAGATTAGTAAAAAGTTATAAACATTGTTGATACTTTTAGCATAATAATTAAACCTTTGTTACTCAAACAACATAAAATGCATAGAGAAATTTTCTTAAGCTTATTTGAAATTGATAATGAAAGAGCATAAATAAAAGTTAAAACTATATAATTACCCTGTATTTTGTTTGAATTTTTTGTTTGATGCCGAAAAAATCAAGAGACATTTGGGCCCAAATGAACATTACCGGGGACATTAAGGACGAAAGGGGAGAGAGGTGTATCCTTCTCTTTCCTTGGGGTCCTACGTTATGACTCCGAAAAAGAAGAGTACCTTGATGGCAGAAGTAGCATCATGCATCTTAAAGACATTAAATGCTAGCTTAGATTCTAAGAAAAGATAGGAAATTTTCATAGGAAAGGAAACCTCTTTCGTATCGCATCTATAGCAGTGATCTCGGTCTTGTTCTCGCTCTCTCCCATAACAATAATGGCATCATCATACAGTCATATGTGGTTTAACGGCAAGTTTCATTGGGTGAAACCCACAAGACCCAGGGTCAAATCCCATTGAGTATATTGTTCTGCTATGATCTCGGCTCAAGGAGTAGGCTCCCCCATACTAGTTTGAGGTCTCGGCTCTTGCTAAATCATAAAGAATTGGCGTATCTGGCTTGCAGGTTGCTGGAATATGCTAATGGTGTATAAGGCAGTCATGAGGATTGATCTTGGGACCTCCCTTAGATTAGTCTAAAGAGTTACCAATTCACCATTGTAAAAATAAAAAAAACAATAATAAATCATCATGGCTACTACGGTTTAACGCAGAAGATTGTAAAGGAGTGATACATAGTTGCAGAGGATTCACATTGTCCCACTAACCTTTTCGTAAAGTCTTGGCTCAGTTTTATTTATGTCTCAGATCTATGTATAGTCTCGACTCAGTGCTACACTATGTATGGTCTTGACTCAGTGCTACGCTACGTATGATCTTGGCTCAGTATTATGTGTGGCATCAGTTCACAGTCCTGGCACCGCATTCTAATCTTGGCATGGCATCGTAATTCAATCTTGGCATCACACAGTTATTTATATATATGATATGACAGCGGCATCGCACTCACTGTTTCATGGTTTAGGCATCGCACAGTCTCATATGGCTCTTCATGGCAGACAGGATATGTATGGTGTGGTTAGGCTCTTCATGGCAGACAGGGTATGTATGGTATGACTGTATGTGATATGGCAGGCATAATTTATATGTCAAGGCAGACATTCTTATGATATATATGACCTGGGATAGACATGACATGGTAGACATGGTATGCATATGCCTATGATTCGTTGACTCCATTAATGTGTATACAAGTGACATGGTAAAATATGGCTGGTCTATGGCAGTTATGATATGGCACTTGATGTACATTGAATATGAATATGAATATGACTTTGATACAAAAGTGATGGATGGCTCATCTCCTTGACAGCGTGATCTACTTGATATAGCCCAATAGAGTTGATAAAGCTTTATGTTGATTTTGTTTCTTGCAACAGTGGTACAGTAGAAGCTTTCTTGGATTATCAAATGTCAGTTCTCAAACGTAATTGTGAACCAACTCGGGTTGGCCATAAGAGGCTTATTGATGTATCTCATTGCACTTTGTATTTCAGCTGAATAATTGATGAATATCTAATAGAAGAAGAAGAATTGGATTCCAGGTTTTTCCCTTGTGGGATTTTGCCCTGGTCTCCAACCAATTCTAGTGTCTTTATGTGTGCATGTTTTTTTTCCTTTGTTTCGTTCTGTTTCGTTGAATGTTTGGTGTTATTGTTCTTTCTATACAATTACTATTGTTGTTATGATGTTATAATATTGTGGGTTGATTTCTATGCAAATAAAATGTAATGCAATTGTCAAAATTAAAGAACAATACAGCCCTAAGAAAAATTAGCATTCGGGAGACAGGAAGAGGAGGCCGAATTCATCTGCAGAGGAGGCTGCTACAGCTAGTGCGAGTAACCAAATTTCCTAGTGTGAGTTGCCGGAGGAGCCACGTTGCAATTTCCAGTTGTTGGATCAATATCCCGGAGGCAGAGCGAGTGGGTTTAAGAGGCAGAGTGAGGCAAGACAACTTGTAGGAGTGGGTTTAAGGGCTGACTAGATTTTTGGATACATCCATGGTCAAGAGCATAGTTCAGCAGGAGTTGCGGTTTTCAAGAGGGGCTCGAGGGTTGGATCATCGTTGGGACCCAGGTGGGACTCCCCACTACTCCATGGATCAGGTCAGTCAGGGTAGTAGCAGGATGGTAGATCCAGTGATCGAACTCACCCCCATTTTCATATTCCCACTAGAGTTTTGGACAACACCCATGACAAGTCGAGCTGACAGAGGAGCAGGCAGACTCCATGAGTTGCCTTGGCATGTTGGCCGTGTGTGGGGGCATAGGATGATCAGTGTACCTTGGCCCAAGGTTGTCAGAGGAGGTGGCATCGGCAAGCCACCAAATAGTTCCTTGTATGGAGAGGAGGGTTTCCCATGGATGTATGGGGCACAATTGTCACCGAGTAGCAACACCGTAGGGACACCCCCATAGGTACATAGGGAGATTCGCATGTTATATCTCTCAAGGAGGATCAAGAGGGGAGGTCCACTTATCTGAGGTTATGGAGATCCATTCGCCAAAGGATATAGTGATGTTAAAGTGGATGTGATGATGTCAGTCAAGTGCAGGCCGAAGAAAACTGTCACATCTTTAGGCCATGACATCCAGGGATGTGTAGGAGCATCCAACGTTGAGCAGTGGCTGGCAGGTGAACTTGTGGTGTGTTGTAGTGTGTTGGATTGCCTTGTGGAGTAGGAGAAGCTCACATCGCATTGGATACAGGGATACTCGGTGGTATGCAGTGGTATCTGGTGTGGCACCGCGGGCTCTTGGAGCGTTGCCTCCAAGGAGACTTATGGGCAAGGACATTAGATGTACCATTAGGAGAAGCTCATCGTAAATGGATGAGGACGTTGTTGAGCATATGGGGACGACATGTTTAGCGGAGACAAATATTTGATTGGGTTATCAACAGATCCGAGGCGGAGAAAGGGACGTCCCTAGGATTACTCTTCAGTATCCCAACAGATTCTTGATCATACCCTTAGGGACCTACCCACCCATTAGTCTCCAGTATTGCTTACAGTCGCAGAGCTTTTGGTTGTTGCCCTGTGATGCTCTCAGTACAGGCAGCAAGACATGGGAGGCTCACCCTAGGAAGTTGGACGAGACACGGTGTGTCATGGGCAGGAGAGAGGCTCTCCAATTGACACATTTAGTGGGTGCATGGGCTGACAAATACAAGCATAGGGATGGCGTGGTTTACTGCCAAGGTAGCACGTGTTCCACCCCTGGGCTCACACTTGGGAGGTGATTACAAGGGACCTGCATGATGCACTTTCAGCGACACAATCTGAGGCATTATATGAGCATGAGGTGCAGTGGATGGTAGACCTTGTCTATAGGCAGATGTTTAGACTTCAGGTGGTATTGGGGTGTGCTTTCCAGAGGCAGGATCACATATTTCACAATGTGGTATGGCGATGCAGATTTACCCTACTGTTGCTCAGGACTGATATTAGCATTAGATTGGTAGGCATTAGCATCATGGAGATGTCTGGGTAGGATGAGCTTTGCCTTCACAGTTTTTTCGCCATCAGGACCCAGGAGAGAAGGATACAACCCGCGCACGATGGGAAGTATGTCATAATCAGAGTGGTGCGGCGTCAACATGGTGGCACACTTCTGAGTCCAGCAGAGGACCCGAGCATCACAGTACTTCGTAGCTCAACGACCTTTAGGGATGATCTGGCTACTCCAAGGGGAGATCATTCAGATCTTCCATTGGGCTTTAGCAAGTCATTGATGGCGTGGGGAACTTCATTAGCATGGAAGGTTGGTCAGCAGGATGATATCAAGGGGAGCTCATGTTGGGGAGCCTTCATCTCCACAGGGATTGGGTGGTATCTTCAAGAGTTACTCTTGGAGAGTATGAAGTGGACTACTTGGTAGGGCACCTTCATGAGGAATGGAACATAGTGCCACATTATCATAACTCCCTATTCATTGATGGTGTGCAGAGGGCTTCTGATACTTATGCCTGGCAGGATAGTGAGTGGGGTAAGGGGAGCTTTGTATTGGACAGGATGGCTTGGGATCTTGGTATTAAGGGATTCCTCAGTGCAGAGGTCAGGGACAATTCAGTGGTGCATCTGGGATCCTGGCATATTTTGCAGTGACAGTGGGGATCAATAGCTAGAGAGGATGCTTGTTCAGGCATTGCTTGAGCACAAGCAATTTTTGGTGGGGAGGATTGTAATATCCCCAATTTTTATTTTTCATTTAACAGGATTAACGGTGTTTATTGGGGGAGTGCTAAGCATAGCACAATTTTTTAATCTCAGCATTGGAGACATTTTTGGTACATGGGACTTAGGAGAAATAGAAAATCTCAACCTTAGTGGAATGTGGGGGCCACCCCTCAAGGAAAAATTGATTTCGTGGAAAGGAGATCAAAATATTTGGATGAGGGATCCACAAGGAAAGGTGAATCAACAATTATAAATAGAGGGTTGAAGGCAGGATTGAGTACCTTTTGATAATTTTTCATTTTACACATTGTTTCTCAAGTTGTTCAGTTGAGTCACAGGTGTTGTTTAGCACCAGAGGTTTCCAAGGGGAAATATCACCCTCTTCTTCAGTGGACCACAAGTGCCACCATAGGGAGGAAAATTCTACTCACCTTTGGTACCTGGGAGGATACCACACATTTTTGGTTCAGCTGAGACGCAGGAAAGGAGCCACACAGTTCTTGTTGGAGAGTGGTGTCGAAGATAGGGGCTACACTGTTGCTGAAGCACTACTTGACCAAATTCCAGGCAAAAAGAGAAGGATTTACAAGAGCGAGAGGTATTTCCATAGCAGTATGAATTTTTGGAGCAAGGGCCTATGTCATCTTGCCCAAGAACTGTGCAGTGTTTCGTGGGGGCCAAGTGTGGGGTGGCTTGTGAAATGGATTGAGGAGCTGAGGTTGTTTGGAATTGGAGTGGGGGATATGGTGGGGTATTTTCTAGCATTTTGGTGGCGCAGCAAGCCTAGCATCTGCTAAAGGTTATAGTTTCTACATGTGGAGGAGGGCCAAGCATTTTGGGGTCAATTTTGGAGCTTCAAAACTAGAGCATGCCATTTATGGGTTTTTTGGGGTTTTTGACAAGGATCTCAGAAATAATTTGGCAGAATTTTCAGGGCAGATCCGAGGGGTCAAACAGCAATCCAACCTCAGCCAGCAGCTGGAGGAGTTAGGGGAAAATTGGGCTGAAATTCCGAGGTCAACATTTGGCCAATTCTTTCATGGGTTTTTGTGGGTTATTGGAGGAGAGCCCGGGGTTAATTTCCCGGAAATTTATGAGCACAGGAAGAGGCCCTAGCAGCCATTGTTTGCAGCCAGCAGTGCAGTTTTTCACTTGGTCAGTGCAAAGATTGCTCGAGACAACCACATTGCATGTTAGAGCAGTCAATTTCATCACCTAGGCATTGTTAGCTTGCCTTGGGCAAGCCCAAGTGCATGCTTTTTGATCTTACCTTTGTACCCAGCGTTTATATTAATAAAATGGCTCATCTCAGCGCAGTTTATGGAGATTTCTGGGTGTTTAATGTGTTGTAAATTTTGTGTGTGATTTTTACTATGTTTTCTTTGTTTATCATTGTAAATTTCCACTAGGAATATTACATCATATGTCGAAATGTGCTCATGCTTTTGGCCCAAATCCCGATGGGTGCAAAACCCCAAGCTTGGGTTTCAAGCCCAAAAGCCTACTTGTGGCACTTTGCATCCATACCCCGAAACCTAGGGCTTGGAGCACCTCCCAAGCTACACAAAAATCAACATTTGAGCTAAGTCACCTGATACGGGGATACGGGGATACGGGGACACGGGGATACGAAGTGTAATAAAGTGAGAAATAAGAAGGGGTCACCTCACTTAGGTCACCTCACTTTATAAAATAAAGTGTTTTTCCTAGTTGATCGACGTTATAACTTAGAGAGGGGGCCTTGGGGGTCCACATGAGTATGAAGGGGAGGCATCAGGCTGACCCAAGGTTAACTGCGCAGGCCAAGGAGAGTGAAGGACGCAGTCAAGGTTTTGGAGGGAGTTTAGCACTATAAAAGGTGGGGTTCTCACCTCATTTGGGCATGCATGATTTGATATTGATATTGAGAGCTAGACTTCTGTCTGCTTCAGCACGCCGGTTGTTTAGTTGGTCTGCAGCACTGTTTAGTGCAACCGAGTGTCTCCGTGCGGAGATCTCACCCTTAGCCTCGGGGGACTTCGAGTGCCTGCCCTGGTAAGGTTATTTTCTTAGTATCACCCTTAGCCTCGGGGGACTTCGAGTGCCTGCCCTGGTAAGGTTATTTTCTCAGCATCATCCTTCAGTTTCAGTGGTGATTTGCAGTAGTTTCTGGTGGAGATTTGGCAGAGGAGATACCCCCTTCTTGAGACTGCGCAGATCCAGGAGATAGGACGCTGATCCAGAGGGGAAGGACGCAGATCCAGCAGGAGGACTCAGATCTGAATAGTGAGGACGCAGATCCAGCTGACCAAGGTAGAGAGGACGCAGATCTGGAGAGATAGCAGCAGATCTAGCCTTGGAGGACGCAGATCTGGAGAGATAGCAGCAGATCTAGCCTTTGAGGACGCAGATCTGGAGAGATAGCAGCAGATCCGGATAGAGGACTCGATCTGTGCGTATCTAGCCTTGAGGGACGCATATCTGGAGACTCTGAAGATAGGACGAGATCCGGAGAGGAGGGGACTCGCATCCAAGCAGATCCGCAACGAGGGACGCGCATCCAAGCCGTGGGAGGACGCCGGATTCGATGAGCGGTGGTCTTTGTGTGAGGGTTTGGCAACGTTTTTTCCAAATTTCGAGAGACATTCATCTGAGGGATTTGTGTCACTGCTTTCATCTCTGTCTTTCCATACGTCACTAGCAGAGACAGCGTTTTCACTTGTGAGGGCTTGACTGGTGGTGGAGCACCGGCCACATTTCCCCGGGGTTTGTCTCTGGGGATTGAGATCACCATCCGTCTAGTTTCCACGCTAGTTCCAAAGCAGAATTCCTATAAAGAAGCCAGAGTGGGGCCAGCCTGCCTAGACGTCGTCCTTATTTTCAGCCATTGTTTGTTCTGAGAGGGTCTCCACTTTCCTAGGGCAAGGATAGGTGCACTCATTCTGATTATCTTGTACTCCTATCTATGTGTTCTGAGATTAATAAAATGGCTTAGTATTCTGGCATTCTATGTGTACTTGTTCCATTATCTGGTTCCAGCATTCTGTTTTATATATCTATCTGGCATATTTCTGTGTATTACTGGTTATTTCCCTTTGGGGATATTACAGTGGTATCAAAGCATAGATCTGGCTCAGCCTGTGGTGCTAGCAGTCTATGACGCCCGGGGATAACCCCTACATCTATCGGAAGGAACGCAGAGAAGCTGAGAGTAGGTGGAAGTTTCCTTTCGGGGGAAGTGATTCTGATCAGGAGCCACCTGAGACAGATTCAGAGGCAGAGCAGCCTGAGAAGGGCTCAATGGCAGATGATGATGTGAGGTTTAAAGAGGCAGTCCTCCGTCACATGCAGGAGACGTCACAGAGGATGCAGGAGACGTCACAGAGGCTCTTGGCCATGGAGATCAGTCAGAGAGAACTCCCTAGAGTTCTTCAGATCGGTGAGGGATCGGGTGTGTCTCGCCACATACCAGTACACGATGCTATTCCCATTGTGACGGCTCAGCGATCCACTATGCCCACGTTCTTGCCAGAAGACACAGGGACAGGAGTGCGGGGAGGTGCACAGAGGGATAATCCAGCACCCACACGTCCTACCATGCCTACCTTCCTGGTAGAGGACGAGGGGTCGACAGCACCGAGAGAGTTGAGTCCAGCTCGATGGGCAGCCGTTTTTGCAGAATGGCAGGCCTTAGGACAGGCATTCATGGATACTCTTCCCTTCGAGCGCTATCTCCAGTTTCAGTACGGCATCAAACCCCATGATCAGCACCAGCACAAGGGGCACGGATACCACCGTGATGACCACCGTGCGGCTAGTAGATTCCATTTGCCTATGTTTGATGGTTCATCAAAGAATTCGGCAAAGTCCTGGGTGGAGAAGCTGGATATCTATTTCCAGCTTAACCAGATGTCGGAGACAGAGGCCATTAAGATGGCTACATTGCATTTAGAGGGTGAGGCTCAGGACTGGTGGTTTCATGGGATGGCGACACTCGGGCATTCCACAGTGACGACCTATGCCGAGTTTACCAGGAGGGTGGTAGAGCGTTTTGACAGGAGGGATCCGGAGCAGCATTTTGTTGAGCTGACCAAGCTCAAACAGACTGGGAGCGCAGAGGCATACATTTCAGATTTCTTGAGGGTTTCAGTGATGGTACCTGACTTATCGACAGCTCGGATGGTCTATATGTTTGTGGAGGGGCTGTCAGAGCCACTTCGTGGCCTAGTCCGGTCGAACAAACCGACTACACTGCAGGATGCCATCAATAGGACTCGAGACTTGCAGGATGTCTTGCCCAGGACTCGGCCACCTTACCCCCAGAGACAGGCTTTCCAGCCTAAGGGTAAGGACACGAGGGCCCCGCCTCCCAAGGCGAATCCGGGACGAGGGCAGATTGATGATGAGGCCAGGAGAGAGCTGAGGCGGAAGCGATTATGCTTCACTTGCCAGGAGCCGTGGGCACCCGGACACAAATGTGCGGCAGGAAAGGCACATTTCATAGAGGTCTTCTCCGAGAGCAGCGGAGAAGAGGATGAGGAGGATGATGAGGAGGCAGGAGGATGTTATGCAGCGCAGAGTACCTTACCACCTCCACCACCCGATGCAGGTGGGGCATCATTCGCACCTACTGGGGGAGCTCTAGCAGCATTGCGAGGAGTCCCCAAGTATTTGACCTTGCGCGTACGGGGGACAGTGCGCGGACAGCGGGTTTCGGTCTTAGTCGATAGTGGGGCCACCCACAACTTCATTGATGCCCAGATGGTTGAGCGGAGAGGCATACCGACAGAGGGCTTTGATGGGTTTTCTGTTTTGGTACCAGGAGATCAGACCATGGCATGTGCTCGATATGTACCAGAATTATCAGTGACGATGGGCACCTATACATTGACCGATCACTTCTTTGTGGTGGACATCCCGGACACCAACGTGATATTGGGGGTTCAGTGGCTTATTACTCTGGGGAAGGTCACGACGGATTGGAAGGCCTTAGAGATGGAGTGGGATGATCCCAAGACGGGGAAGCATGAGAAGATACGAGCACAGAACACATATCCACCCCAGACAGTATCGGCACACAGCATGGAGGCGACTTTCCGCAAGGGAGATATAGAGTGGGCAGTAGAGTTGCGGGCTTCAGAGGCAGTAGATACAGGGCGGACGGTGCACCCTGATCTACAGTCTATTCTCGACAGATATGCAATAGTTTTTGGGGACATTCCGCCAGGACAGCCACCGGATCGGGGGTTTGAGCACACGATCGAGCTTGAGCAGGGGATACAGGCTGTGATTACCACACCGTATAGGCATCCCAAGGCCTATCGGGATGAGATAGAGCGAGCCATTCAGGAGTTGCTAGCCCTTGGTCACATTCGGCCTAGCACTAGCCCTTTTGCTTCTTCAGTAGTGCTGGTGAAGAAGAAGGACGGCACATTACGTATGTGCATTGACTACAGGGCTCTGAACAAGAAGACCCTGAAGAACAGGTACCCCATTCCCAGGATCGACGAGCTGATGGATGAGTTGAGAGGAGCACGGTTCTTCTCAAAGATTGATTTGAGATCCGGGTACCATCAGATACGCGTGAGGGAACAGGATATTCCCAAGACCGCTTTCAGGTGTCATTATGGGCACTCTGAGTTTCTGGTCATGCCATTTGGGTTGACCAATGCACCTGCTACTTTCCAGTCTTGTATGAATCACATTTTCAGGGATCATCTGAGAAAGTTTGTGCTGGTTTTCTTTGATGACATCCTTATATACAGCAGGACTTGGGAGGAGCACCTCCAGCATATTGAGACGGTCTTGCACATTTTGGAGGAGCAGCAGTTCTATGCCAAGCTCTCCAAGTGTGAGTTTGGGTTGACGGAGATGCTGTATCTAGGACACATTATAGGAGTGGACGGAGTGAGAGTCCACGAGGAGAAAATCCGGGCTATCAGGGACTGGCCAGAGCCATGGAATGTGACAGAGCTTCGAGGGTTTATTGGTATCTGCACCTACTACAGGAAGTTCGTCAAGGGCTTCTCTCAGCTTGCTGCACCCCTCACGGATCTGACGAGGAAGGGGGCATTCAGTTGGTCGGACACAGCACAGCGAGCTTTCGACAAGCTCAAGGAGGTGATGAGCAGTTGTCCCGTATTAGCGTTGCCAGATTTTACGCAGCCCTTTGTCCTAGAGTGCGATGCATCAGGAGAGGGGATTGGTGCATTTTTGATGCAGGAGGGTCATCCGATTGCTTTCGAGAGCCGGAAGCTCCTTCCACACGAGAGGCTATATCCCATATACGACAAGGAGATGCTGGCCATCATGCATGCATTGGCCAAATTCCGGCAGTACCTGGTAGGTGGCAGATTCAGGGTAAGGACAGATCATAACAGCCTGAGGTACTTTCTGGAGCAGAAGCAGTTGCAGGAGAGACAGCAGAATTGGATCAGCAAGATCCAGGCTTACGACTTCGACATAGAGTATGTCAAAGGAAAGAATAACGTGGTAGCTGATGCCCTTTCTCGTAGACCGGCCACGTTATCACTCATGAGCTTGGACGCTGACTGGAAGGCTCGACTACTGGTTGAGTACTCCAAAGATAGATTTGCATGCGAGGTTCTAGATGGGCAGGTAGCGGATAGCAGATACAGGGTGGCCGATGAGGTCATCTATTACAGGGACAGGATCTTCTTGACTGAGGGATCTCAGCTCAAGAAGAAGATACTCCAGGCTTCACATGATTCACCATTGGCGGTCCATCAGGGGTTCACCAAGACATACAGGGCCATCCGGGAGAGATTTGCATGGAAGGGCCTCAAGGAGGACGTACTCCAGCATGTCAGGGAGTGCGAGGTTTGCCAACGAAACAAGGGAGAGATGAGTCATCCTGCAGGGTTGTTGCAGCCTCTTCCCATTCCGGAGGGGAAGTGGGAGAGCATTTCGATGGACTTCATCACAGGGTTGCCCACAGTGCAGGGCAAGGATTGCATCTTCGTGGTGGTTGACAGGCTGACGAAGTATGCTCACTTTTTCGCCATTTCAACACATCACACAGCGGCACAGGTGGCAGAGTTGTTTTTCAGGGAGGTTTTCAGATTGCATGGTCTACCCAAGACCATTGTCAGCGACAGGGACAGCCGTTTTATGGGCGGATTCTGGCAGGAGCTCTTCCGACTAGTGGGGACAGAGTTGACACCGAGCACTAGTTATCATCCCCAGACGGACGGGCAGACGGAGATAGTTAACAAGTGGCTGGAGGGCTACTTGCGTAACTACGTCAGTGGGCAGCAGAGAGCATGGCTGAAATGGCTACATTTGGGCGAGTACTGCTACAACACAACACACCATATGTCCATCGGTATGACACCTTTCTATGCTTTGTATGGATATCATTCCCTATCTTTTGTGGACATGATGTTTGGTGTTAGAAGGGCTCCGCGAGCCAAGTTATGGATCCAAGAGAGCCAAGACATCCTCCGGGCTCTCAAGGACAACATAGCCACAGCACAGAATCAGCAGAAGTTGTATGCTGATAAGGGTTGGGTGGAGAGACACTTTGAGGTAGGGGACCTGGTCTACCTACGGCTACAGCCATACCGACAGTCTTCGCTCAAGCAGAAGGGGGCGGAGAAGCTGAAGCCTCGTTTTTATGGACCATACAGGGTGATACGCAGGATCGGGCAGGTTGCGTATGAGTTGGAGCTGCCCCAAGGCAGCCGGATTCATAACATCTTTCATGTATCATGCCTGAAAAAGGCACTGGGCCAGCATGTGAGAGTCACCGAGGAGCTACCGCCTACAGATGATGAGGGGCATCTGGTGTTACATCCAGAGGCTATTATCGACACTAGGGAGAGGCAACTGCGGAGCAAGAAAATCAGAGAATTCTTGGTGAGATGGAAGAATTTGCCGGATGAGGATGCCACTTGGGAGGATGAGAGGATCTTACAACATCCATCACTTCAGTTGCTTGAGGACAAGCAACGTTTTGCCGGGGGAGACTGTAATATTCCCAATTAGCTTTGCTAATTGGAATATTTCAATTTTGTTTAATTTTGCCGCTTTAGCTAGAAATAATAAATAAAGTGAGAAATAAGAGGGGTTACCTCACTTTAGTCACCTCACTTTATAAAATAAAGTGTTTTTCCTAGTTGATTGATGTTATAACTTAGAAAGGGGGCCTTGGGGGTCCACATGAGTATGAAGGGGAGGCATCATTGTTAAGAAGCTAGTAGAAGATGAAGATATGGCTGATTTGTTAATGTGAAGCTTGCTGCCTTACTTTGATTGATTTGTGACTCATTGCATCTCCTTGGAGAGACTCAAGCACTTCAGTCAAGAAGTTATCAACAATTTTCGAAACCCAAATTTTAGAAGATATTATTTTTAATACCAAAATACTATAATACTATAAAATATAGGTGCAATAAACTATTATTTTGATCAACAAGACTCTAAATAAGCATTAATTTGCATCCATTTATATAATTAGTTAAACTAAATTATATAGTTGATAATAGGATAGTAGAATATATTATAGGGTACTTTCAGAATGAAATACATTTTGTTCATTCATTGGAAAGCTTCACAAACCACTGTGATAATAGAGTTCTCAGCGCTAATACAATTATTTTGTCGATCTGTGCATATATTTCTCAATATCCCCTTCCCATATGGGAAAGGAGTGGACTAGTCACTTACCTCACAAGGTCCTTATGGAGTTGTTGTTCCAGGCCACACGTGCACACCATTTTACCAACAAGACAATTTAGTAGACAACTCGACAAGGCCTTGGAGCTGGGTGCCCCCAAATCCACACAGCCAACCATCCATCAGGAGAATTTTTCCATGCCTGGATGTTAGGAGAGCTTGCTCAAATTTGGGCTTCCCACAAGGATCATACTGTAGAGCCCTATCAGTCCCAGACACACTCCAAAGGACATCATCCACTAGTCCAAAAAAAATTTTGCGGTCATTGAGGACTCTAGCAGGGAGACCCCCCTTGATCTAATTGCTCGTCCTCACCTGTCAGCACTAGCATACCATGACTAGTTCAAACTAAAGTTCCTTTGGTCCTCAGATATCATACATATTATCTTTTTCTTGTAATTACTTTATCTCCACTCCGAGTCATGTACTTTCTTATCTTCTCTTGTTGTTCTGCTTCTAGCACAATTAAAAATCTGTTTTGATATGATTTTTAGCATCTTTATAGTCCACACTTCCACACTTCCACATTGTATTTTGGCTAGTGATGTACTCTTATAATCCCATTGACCTAACATTTTCCCCAAGGAAAACCTTGTGGGGAAACCCAAGAGATGCTTCCTCATGTTTGTGGATGGCATCCCTAGTAACCCTGTTCGCTAAAGTCATAGACTAGTGTGCCTAACCAGGAGGGTTGAACTAGGCAGATGCCCAACAACATGAAAAAAAACCAGTTGAGCTAACCCTTGGTCTTCCCATTGACATACTCCTTTGATCATTTGCTGGACATTAATAAACTTATATTATCAAACTTTGGTTTTTACAAATACTGCAACAAAAAAGGTGGTTTGACAAACAATGCAACAAATCAGAACTCATATTTTAATAATTTAGACGATAAGAGGTATTCCAAAAATCATTGACAAAGACAGCCATGCTTTTATCTAGATTTGCATTTGAAAAAATTGTCAACTTATCTGTTATATTGTCAACTTGAAATGTGAAATCCAGATATGAAAACTAGATATGAAAGTATTTCAAAAATCACCTCTTGGGTATTAAAATAAGAATGGAGCTGTACAGGATGGCATCAAGGCCAATGAGAAAAATTACAATTAATT